>QJNY01000029.1:0-194073 GCA_004155945.1 Monosporascus sp. mg162
TTTTAAAAAAAAAAAAAAAAAAAAAAAAAAAAAAAAAAGGTTTTCCTTAAAATCGAGTAATAAAAAGAGCTATGTTGTCGATTAAAGAAAGGACTTTTTTAATAAAAGGTAAGATGTTTTAATCCAAATATCGATCCTTACTAGCTAGTAATGGCGATCGGATATATCGTTTATCTTCTAAACGCCGTTCTGTAATATCGTCTTTATTTAAGTTTATAAAAGCTTATGCCTAACTGGGCTTTAAACTATTCGTCAGCTATTAATTAAGGAATTATCAAAATGTAACGAACCTGTTGCATAATTACCTGGAAGTGTAATTAATATCCGAAAGAAGTTTTTGATTTGTAGGTAACAATAAGGCAAAAAATAATTTAGTAGTTTGTTTGTTAAAGAAATTTGCGGACTTTTTCCTTAATCGAAAAATAACGTCTTTAATTAAAGATTTAGATTAATAATTAAGGAGCGAAATTAAGTAAGTACTATTTACAAGGAAACATGGAAGTTTTATATATCTTTTTCCTTTAATATAACTTCCGTTTAGTTTTTGAAATATCTTTGTAGTATCTTTGTAATGTCTTTGTGGTATTTTTATGGTGTTTCTATAGGCTCCGTAGATATTATTCTTGGCACCGAAGTTTACCCGACCCGAGGTTATTCCCTTTTTTGGTTTCCCGTTGTCCGCGGGAGATTTTAATCCGTAACACCTAATTCGTTAATTCTTTAATATTTTTCTAGTAATCCTTATATTTTTTATCTTCGTATACGTATATAGCCCAATCCGTATTATAACTAAGTTTAGTTTTTATAATTATTTCTGCTACGGAACGAAGTTTTCCGCAAATTTCCATTTTGTTCGGCGGAGCTTAATGCGAAGGTTATACTGTCGGTCGTAATCTTGGTCGAGTTATTTCGAATGATTCGCGGATTAACTTTTTTCGGGTAATCCCCGAACGCTAGCTTCGTAAATTAAGTAAGCTATAGTAATTTTTGATTCGGGTCGATATAATCCTATAAATCTAAGGCTATTACTTTGGTTTGGAATTCGTTATCCTACTGCTTTCAATATTTTAGAGCTAAATAAATCGGTTTTTTTTTTCAGTAGCTTTAATTATTATAATTAAAGGTCGCTTGCCGTTATAATCGCGATATCGGTATTAAATAAAACTGAGACTCTTAATTATCAGCCATAAACGTATATTCAGTATTAGGGTTAGAACTGGTGTTGTAGTTGTATTGATCATCAAGTCCTTGGACCGCATCGGTCGGGGCTTATACTGGTAGATGTGGCTAGTGTGGTCCCCACCCTGAGCCACAGGTAATCTCCGTGGCGTTCAATCTTTGAACCCCTGATATCAACAGTTATCCGACATCTACCATTCTTCTTCCGTCTTTTATTCAATTAAGTGTACATATACGGAATTTCCCTCGCAATCGACGGCTGCATCCCGTCCATCGCCCGAATTACCCGGTGACGTAGCTTTGATTCCTGGCGGTGAAGAAGTATGTCCCAAGAGAGGATCTCGATGTGTGCCTGGTAATCCGGACGCTGTGATACTAGGCTTTTGTTCTCGTACAGGAACATGAAAATACCGGACGCAGTTCCAGCTTCCTTGCGCTTGCATACTTACTTCGGCAAAATGAAGCCTCTTGACAACCGCGCCGTGTTTCGGCCACATGCATACTCCGTCCATAATGTCTGGAGCGTCACATCTGACTACATTGATGTTCTAAAAGTCAGCAGGTCCGGATCAGGAGGTGTTCGCTAGTTGATCGGATCAGCTCCAGCGGCGCAGGATCCAGTAGGTCCTCATGGGCGATGTTGTATTTTATTCTTTCCCTGCTTTGGGTATCTCGGTTTTGTATTGTTTTCGTACTATGTAAGTGGTTATGTTTGGATCCGGGAGGGCCGGTCTCTCGGATGTATATCTCCCTCCCTGTTACACAACATAATGATACCACTTACTTGGCAACCAAGAGTATGAAGAATTCCGACTATCGAATACGGCCGAGTCGCGCATTCAGATCATCATACCAGCTCCAAGCAACACCATTGCCGTGACGGTAACCAAGCGGCCGAGACCTTGCATCAAGTCATACGTCGATGACGCCGCGCCGTCGAGCGTTCCCGTCGGCGAGGATTGGGAGTCGCTCTCCTCGGACTGGCTGTCGCCTACTAAGGAGGCTAACTCGGCATCGTTGTCGAATGACGCGTCGACGCCCGTGCTGTTGGTGCAGGCTTCGGGGCGGGTGCCCTCTCCGGAGACGAACTGGACGGCGGCGCACTGAGAAGGCGATCATAGGTTAATATTATGGTACGCCACTTCATACCCACTCACTCATCCACAACCGTCCCTCGCTGCTACTACGCACCTGGTACAGTAATCCGTCCGATGCATGTCCCACAACGCTGAGGATGGCCGTCCGGCCCTCGAACTCCTCTGGGATGGTGACGGCTGGCTGGCAGTACGTGTTCAGGCCGCTCTGGATCACGATCGGGTACACCTGGGTCCAGTTGGCGCTGGCGAGGTCGTCGTCGGTGGTGATGCGGTACAGCCAGTTGTTCTGGGCGTGCCCGGTACTGACTGCGATGGCATCCCCGCCGACGTGGAAGTCAGTCGTCTCGACGGTGGAGAGGTCGGGGGTGTAGCCGCCGCAGGGCTCGGTGCTCTGGTCTTCGATGGCGCCCAGCGGCGGAGGATACCTCAACGTGAAGTGCGCCTGAATGCCGCATGCGAAGGCGAGGGTCGTCGCTAAGAATGATGACAATGACGTGAGGCGAGCCATGATATCGACTGGTGTGTATGTATTGCTGGGCAGGCGATGTATTGGAGAGAGTAGATGAGTCGCCGGACAGAATAGAAAGAGCACCAGGTGGATTAGATGTGACAGAGACTGGGCCACAACGTAATTGAGAGGGGATTTCCAAGGAAGATCCAGGAAGCAGTTCAACAAGAAGAAATGGGATTTATCAATTTACGCACTCGGGAACTACCCAGGTACGTTATACAAGCCGGTGTACGGTACATCTCCTAGTTATGTATGTTACATACATCTCAACTGAACCTTAGGATCGGGTCATTGTGGGGGTTGGTGAGAGCACCTAGTCGGCTAGGATAGAAACTTGCTCATTTTGCCGTAGGGGGGTTGTACATGCCTACTTATATCGTGGTAAGTGGTGAGACGAGCAAACTGTCATGCCCATATCTTCCATCCAACGTTTAGGGTGCTTCCAAGAAGTCCTTCAGCAACCACAACGATACCTACAGCCAGCTACCTCACTTCTCTCTATCTCGGATAAATCTCAGGTGTATTTCAAGCCCATCGTCTCTTTCCCTTTCTTTTCCGGCATCATATGCAGTATCAGTGATATCGCCGCCGCCAGCGATGGGGTCTCGGATCCGCACATGGGACCCTTGACTGCCCCGACCGACCCACATTAGAAGCAGCGGCCAGTTGATGTTAGTGGACGATGGATTGCCAATTGAGGCTATTTGAGCAAGTTGTGGCAGGAACTAATGGCCAGTGGCGGGGAAAGACAAGGGTCTAATTAATGATCCTACATTAAGTACATAATGTATGTACATATTGTATGTACATATTGTGAGAAGACCGTGAAAGTCAGCATCGCATTCGAGTTGTACAGTGGAGAGATACACACAGGATTGTAATGACACCAACAGTCTGGTAAGGCTTAGGTAACAGAGGACATTATCTAAGGTGTAATTCATAGTGTCCCTGGATTAGCATGATGTGGTTAGCTTGAGGCACCCTGGGTGTTTGTATGCTTGTGTACCGGACCTATGTAGGGTGACCCTAGCTGAAATCACAGCCCTGAGTCTCTAGTAGAACAAGTTTCCACATTATATACGAAGCTCTACGTAGAATAATCCCACCGAAGATAACCTTGTATTTCCCTACAAATCATACTCAAGATAATAAGAAGAGTTGAAGATTCGTTGCCGGGGTGAAACACCAGCTTTGTTGGCCGCTGGCGATCCAAGTTCCGCCTCTTATTAGGGACTGCGTCGTCCCTTCACCTGGATGGCCCGACTCTACAATAAGTACTACTCCCTATCACGATTCATCGAACCGACTGCATCTCGAATCCAGTTCAGGTGGGACGTGTGTAGCCGATAGCCCGCGCCGGTGTGGCATCGCTTCCCGCCGTCGCTTTGCATGTCCGTCGAATCTTCGGAGCGGGGGAGATCTCCATTCACTAACCGGAGCAGCTGAGCAAAACCCTTCACTTCAACGGGGACTTTCTTGTGACAGTCGCATCGCAACCGCCCAAGCAACCCGGCATCGTAGAACCAGAGCCAGAAGATCCCTTGGCCGCAACCATGGACCACCACCATGGTTCGAGTGGGATGGGCGGCATGTCTATGCCGTCCAATTCCTTCCAATCAACTAATAGGAAGCTCGCCCAGGTGTACTGGTATCTCATTGCTGGAGTTCTAGCCTTGCTTCTGGTGGTACGCGGGATTGACCATGCTCAGAACTGGCAGAGGTACGCCAGCCCATCCCACGATTCTTGCGTGTTTGACGTGCTTGCGACTGACAGTTTTCGCTCAGATTACGCACGTCTAGGACCAGCTCCCTGCAGTTCCCCACGAAACCTACTAACCGGTATCTGCAAGTATGGGCCACCCTGACAGCGGTAGGGAGGGAGATCAGTTATCCCCAGCTCTACGTTCCGACTCGATACTTGTCCTGGATGACGCCGCCTCCCATGGGCCGGGTTCTCGTCCTCCTTGCCTACTGGGCCGTCATTATCTACATGATGGTCCATAACGCTATCTACAAAGATGCGCTTTTCTGGGAGAGGACTGGTTTTCGAAACGCCTGGATCACCACCACACAGGTACCTCTTCTGTATCTGTTGTCCTCCAAGACGAGCATCATCGGGTGGATCTCCGGGACGAGCTATGAGAGGTTAAACTGGCTTCACCGATGGGTAGCCCGGACTATGTTCGTCACCACCACGGTCCATGGGTTCCACTTCTGGAGGCAGTGGGTCATCGCCGACTTTGTGCAAGAACAGCTCGAAATAATGCCTGTCATCAAGTACGGACTGGGAGGATGGGCCATACTCCTCTGGATGGTCGTCACGTCCTTTAAGCCATTCCGGTCTATGGCTTATGAGGTTTTTGTCGTCCAGCATGTTCTAGCGGCCGTCTTCTTCTTGTGGGTCATCTATGTCCACATTCCTGATTACGCAAGATATAATATCTGGTTCGCCATCGCAGCGCTCTGCTTCGACCGCGTTTTCCGCTTTGGCTTGCTGGTCTGGCAGAATATCAAGTTTAACCCCAACAGCTCTCGCTGCAAGGGAGGCCAAAGGTTGGGCCATCAGACCCAACTGAGCACGCCCGGTGAAACGACAACGATCTTAACCATCAAGGACATCCATTTCAGATGGAGTGCCGGCCAACACTTGTACTTGTGGCTGCCGCGTGTTGGAATCTTTGAGACGCACCCTTACACTATTGCAAGCCCACACCAGATGCCCGAGACATGCATTTGCAATAGTATCCAGCTAGTTATCCGTTCGCATTCCGGTTTCTCTAGACGACTCAACAAGTTCGCGCGAGAAATGGAGGCTTTGGGAAGAAAAGAGACGCTGACGGCATTCGTATCTGGGCCGTACGGACGGCCGCCCCGATGGGACATCTTCGAGACGCTAGTGCTCATTTCAGCATCGACCGGCACATCGTTCACCCTCCCTATCTTGGAGAGCGTACTCCAGTCTAGCTCGACGAAATGTACCAAGCGGATCGATTTTCTGTTGGCGGCGCGACAGGGCGAGGAGGTCGGGTTCTACCACGCCCGTCTTCACGAGGCGTTAGACGTGGCAGCGGCCATCGGCGTTGAGCTCGTGGTCCACATCGCCGTGACGGGTACCGGCCAGCTCGAGACCGTGACAGCATCTACTTCGACTTCCACGTCACCGTGGTCTTCTGCTTCGGGCATCGACGAGAAGAAGGTAACATGCTGCAAAAATGTGAGGAAGAAAAGCCTCAGCGACACCGAGGATGCGCCGGCCATGTGTTCAGGCGGCTTTGCACCCCGCAAGCGCCACTCTAGTGCAAGTGAGGATCACCATATCCACCAGTCGGCGACGCGTCCCGATGTCGCTGCTTTCATCAGGAAGGCCGTCGAGGAGACGGGAGGCGAGACTGGCGTCGTCGTCTGTGGTGGCCAGCCCCTAGTAGCGAAAGTGCGCACCTGCGTCGCGAAGCTGAGCGATGAGCGCGGCGTGCACAAGGGAACGGGCGCCCAGGGCATTCATTTGCACGTCGAAGAGTACTGTTTTTGAATGACGCATCCGCCATTTTGCGAGAGAGATGAAGTAATAGAGCCCCGTGTCTTTATATCGGAGTTACCAATGAGCTCATGCGGACCCATCGCGCTATGCCCAAACATACTCAGATCTGAAACGTAACGGACTGGTTAGTACCTTGATGCAGAACTTCCGGGAAGAAAAAGCGACAGCGCCTTTCAGAAGCACCGCTTATCAACGACAGGTGCCGCCTTAACCCTCGGCCCGTTTGCTTGGCCATGTCTGCCTCCTTGGCGATTTAAGGTGTATGCGCCGTGCCTTCGAGTTTTCGGCCCAGCTTTTACGTTGGCCGGCGGTAGACATATGGCTTCCATGCCGAAGACGGAGTGCTTCAAAGGCCCACGTGGTGAATATCTCTATCCGGTCGCGTCACTACAGGCCCACGGTAGTGCCTACGGGTGGAGCTCGCCGCCGACCCGAACTCCTGGACCAAGAGGGAGGTGACTATACCTTCCCGCTAATCGCACCAGGTATGTGACTAGCCAAGGCTTAGAGGCAGCCAGTCAGAATGTTCTGAGGCAAGCGGCTATTCGGAAAGAATGTCTGAGATGACGATTAGTTATGTCGGGTGGTGGGTGACATGAAATGGTGTTCATTCGCTGCCTTAATGGCCCAAGAAGAGAGACTAGGGTCTAGGTCTCGGACAGAAACTCTAAAACACATAAACCGACAACTCGAGAATGCAGCAGATTGTATCCGATACTGGCATCCAAATCTGGGTGATGATCATCGTTGGGCATCGTGATTATTGGCAGAAGGCCTCGTTCTCATCCTAGCGTCTCCGTACGGTTATTACCGTACAAGTTCGAGAACCACGTTGTATATCTCCAGGCATACTTTTACATATTCCACATGCTTGGAATGCGAATTCGTTGCAAAACCCCATTCCTGAGAAGATGCCTCGTATGCGGAAGGCTATACGGTCACCATGTACGGAGCTATGGGGAGGTACCTGAGCTCTGGAGGCTAGGTACCCGCTTGGTAACCTGGCAAGAGTCTTGAGCGCCGGGCTAAGCTATTGTAGCGGTAGTCGGAGAATCCTATTAACCGACGGATGGCGGGGTTAGGGATCCACCTCCATGCAAGGCTTTACTCGCTCAGCTTTGCGACCAATAATCGACGATAATTCCCCGCCCGAGGGGTTGCAAAAATCGCATGAGAAGGGAACCTACTTGTGACTCAAATAAAATTAAAAAAGTTTATAGGACGTGACGGACGGTGGTGTCTTGTTTTTCTCAGCAAATTCATGACCCCTTCCGTTACCCGCTTCTTATCGCTTTCTTCTTCTTCTTCACTTCATCTTCTTCATAAGCATAAGTTGTTTCTACCAAGTGTCATATCTCCCCGCCAATACCAAAGCCGATACTCATCCCACTTCAGACCCGGCTATCTGCGAGGACGACGACCGCAACTACTTCTTCTGCCTCAAAACAGACTGAGAACTTTGGTCCACACTCGTTTCGTGACCATGGCCGCCGATAAGGCTGTCGACAGCCTCTCCGAGCAGCTAGCCCACCTGCCACCTCTGGACAAGTATCCCAATTGCTATCCAGAAATCAACCCTGTTGATATCTACCGGTCACATGCAAGCAAACCACATGAATCACCCTGTGCCCTGTGAGCAGAGACTGACTCTCGCATGCGACAGCTCACCACGATTCTCCACCAGATAACGGGCGTGGATGCCAAGATCATCTACGGAGCTCTCCAATGGACCCAATCATTAGCTCACGGTGATATGATGCTGCCCATTCCGGCTTTGCGCGTCAAAGGAAAGCCGCAAGAACTGGGGGAACAATGGTTAGAAAAGTGGCCTGGATCGCCTCTCGTTGAGAAGCCCGTCGTCAGTGGCGGATTCATTCCCATCTTCTTCAAACCCGGCCCTCTCGCCAAGGCTCTGATACCCCTGGCCCGGAAGTTGGGTCCGGAGTACGGCAAGAACAAGACGAATGGTCTCAAGGACCCCTCGGATCCGTCGAAGGGACAGAAGCGGATAGTGGTAGAGTTCTCCAGTCCGAACATCGCGAAACCATTCCATGCCGGCCACTTGCGAAGTACCATCATCGGAGGTTTCCTCGCTAAGCTCTACGAAGGTTCGGGATGGGATGTCAAGCGAATAAACTACCTTGGTGACTGGGGAAAGCAGTATGGCCTCCTGTCGCTGGGTTTTGACAAGTACGGCAGTGACGAGGAGCTCGAGAAGGACCCCATCAACCACCTTTTCCACGTCTACGTAAAAATCAACGAAGATGTCTCGGCTGAGAAGCAACAGGTTGAAAAGTTGCAGAGCGAAGGAAAGACGGAAGAGGCGCAAAAGCTAAAGGATGAGGGGCTGGACGAGCAGGCTCGTCGATATTTCAAGCTGATGACTGAGCGAGACCAGGCCACCATCGACCGGTGGCAGAAGTTCCGAGGCCTCAGCATCACCAAGTACAAGGAGACGTACAAGCGCCTAAACATCGAATTTGATGAATACTCGGGCGAGAGCCAGGTCCCGGAGGAGGCTATGAAGGAGGTCACCGGCACGCTGCTGGAGAAAGGCATCGCCGAGGAATCGGATGGTGCTCTTATAATCAACTTTGCCAAGCATGTGCCGGGCAAGGCGGGCAAGGCTCTCGAAAAGCCCGTGGTCCGGAAGAAGGACGGAACGGCTCTCTATCTGACCCGAGATATCAGCGAACTGCTAAATCGGGCGGAGAGGTATCAGTTTGACAAGATGATCTACGTAAGCAACCTTCGGAGCTATTCTCACCCTCCCTTACTCTTTTTCGGCTGTTCTGGGGTGTCTATTGCCAGATCTCGCCTCGGCTGAAGCACTCGACATATAGATCTTTAGTTCGGGAGGCCGCACAACTACCCTAGACGACCAAATAGTGGTACTGACAATGTTATTCACAGGTCATCGCGTCTCAGCAAGATCTTCACGTCAAGCAGTTCTTCAAGATTGTCGAGTTGATGGGCCACAAAGAGTTGGCCGAGAAGTGCCAGCATATTAACTTTGGACTTGTTCTGGGCATGAGCACTCGCAGGGGAACTGTGAAGTTCCTGGACGACATCCTCCGGGACGTGGGTGACTTCATGCACGATCTCATGCGAAAGAATGAGGAAAAGTACAAGCAGGTCGAAAACCCGGATGCCGTAGCTGATATTGTCGGCATAAGTGCCGTGATGGTGCAGGACATGACCGGAAAGAGGTGAGTGCTAGACCTAGCTCTATACCTTGGTCGTCCCATTCAGGAGCTATTACTAAAAGTGAAATAGGATCAACAACTATAAGTTCGATATGGACGCCATGTGCTCGTTCGAGGGTGACACGGGTCCCTATCTGCAGTACGCGCACGCGCGGTTGTGCTCCATCACCCGCAAGGCGCAGCTCAGCGAGGAGGAAATCGCGAGTGCGGACCTGTCGCTGCTGACAGAGCAGCACGCGAAGGACCTCGTCCGGGTCCTCGCTCAGTGGCCCGACGTCGTCCAGAACACCCTCAAGACCCTAGAGCCCACCACTATCCTGACCTACTTGTTCAAGATGACGCATGTCCTCAGCTCGAGCTACGACCACCTCAAGATCGTCGGCTCCGAGCCCGGCCTCATGCGGGCCCGCATGGCGCTCTACGATACCGCCAGGCTTGTGCTGAACAACGGAATGCGACTCCTCGGCTTGACCCCTGTGGAGAGGTATGTTCTATGCAACCTTCCTTCCCTGGATACCTATCCTATGGACACGAGAGCTGATCTTATTTGCAGGATGTGAGATTGAAATGCGGCTCTTTCAGTCGCCGTCTCAGAGTAGCAATTTTCATGCTTGCTCAACTAGCACCCATGAGCTCGCCATTGCAATAGCGAGGAATATTTGATACGAGACATGTGAGGAAGAGCGGGCATACATGGCTATGTGACCCCTTGCGAGCCCGAGATATGCAGTGTCCAACTCGGTCAAAAGTAGCCGTGTTTCGATAATGGTTGATTAATAGAGATAGCTCGCAGCCATGACGCCCCGTCCCTCTGGAATATTGAGGCCTGTCCTTGAACTATCAATATCATCAAAGGATACATAAGAATATGGACTAGCTCCCTTTATCGGTGTTCATCGTGCACCTTGACAGGGGGGCTTTACGGACTCAGTCCTAGGACATGAGGTTAGATTAACTTCTACTTGGGTAAGACATCAACTGCCCAAACCCGGTATCCCTGTCCCGGTTTCCCATTCGTCTACAAATCGGAATCAGAAAAAAAAGCGGACGCCATGGCGCCAGCCTTAAACTCTGGTTTCCTGTCCAACCCTGCCCTCCCGCATTGGGCCCGCCCTACGACCGGACTACCGGTTATTGGACACTTACAATAATAAACTCGGTATTCGGCAATCTGAGAGCCCTTCAAAAATTCTAGTCGCCGGATTGTTTAACTCAAGATCGTATAGTGTGATCAATGAGAGGTGGTCAGAGTATGGTCGTGCCGATGTAACTCAGAAATGGTGGCATAAATCCGCGGGTGGAAAAATTCTACAAGCTGCCAGTTCATCAATCAGGCCCGGCATCCTGCAGTCATCAATTTGATATGCCGGTTTGTCAGCTGTGGAGAGGGCGCTTCGACCTTCCCCCGGCGTTACACCAAGCACACCATATCGGCAGTCCGCACTCGGCGTCATTGGCTGCGTGCACCACCCCCTCGGACGTCCAACTCTACTACCGAACCCTGCAGGCCTTAACGACCATTATTGGTTCCCGACGGGCAATTTTAGATGGCGGAGTTGAAAAGCGCTTCAACGATTCCGTGGTCTAGGCAGACAGGCTCTTGCTTCGGCCATCTGTGGAACCGGAACCTCGCCATGCTGCAAAGAGGAGAGAAGGCTGGTGCGATATGCGTAAGTATCTGGTATCTTTGTATGATTCTTATTCGTTGGCTTGATCTGCTGGAGCGTTGAACGTCGCCCTTAAACCAAGGCTTAGGTCACTTCTGAGCTTATCTCCAGCATTGAAAACGGCTGAAGTCAAAGAGTACCGGCGGAGACACCCCTCAGCTACGGGCAGACCTTACCAGTCTATTGAGCTGAAGTATTTGGCCGTCGTATACGACCAGGATGTCTCGAAATTATCGCGACCACCTATCACGTGTAGCTTGCTATCGAGCCGGCTCTATTTCTCGCATCATGATTCATCTACGGTGGGGAGCTCGTTTGTGTTACACTCTTGGAGTTTCTTGCCGCATGCATGACTCGGCCGCGGCGACGGCGCGTTCTAGCCAATGCCGTTATGTATCAGTGATCTTAATGACTGGGGAGCATTGAAGCCCCGAGCGGGGCAGTACTCCGCCCCCTATATTCTCCGATATGTTCTCCGTCGCCTAGCCTCCCTGGGGATGAGCTTCAACTGGCGATGTCCGCTGGTTCGATATCAGAAGGATTCAGGCCGCAAACCGGGAAGTTGCGCTCCAGCTCCCTTCGCCATCCAGCCCGGTCTTATTTGGGACAAACCGTAGGGGGACCTCACCCTATGCTGACTGCAGATAGCTGAAGTAGCTCGCCTCTCAGATCCCGCTTGCTCAAGCGTTGATAAGCTATTTAATAAGGTGATAGGCGTTTCGCTTGGGACTGTTTCTGAAGGGATAGTTTACAATTCAAAGTAAACGCTTGCCTTCAAAAGAGGCCATAGCCATTCGCACCCTCTTTCCCTAGCTCTAGACTCAGTTCACGAGACTTTGACACAGGCCTAAACCTAGCGCTATTCGCACTTCTTTTCACCTTCGTGTGTGCTTGTCTGCCACGCCAACGGTTCAGCGATGGCCCTAGTACCAGCTATAGCCCTCCTTTCTCTAGTAGTATTCCTCTTGCATCTCCGAAAAGAAATTAGCTATCGTAGGAGAATCCCCGCGGGAGCCCGCCGTCTTCCTGGACCAAGGTGTAAGCCGGATCGTCCAACCTTGCCACTCCAGTCCCCCAGACTAATCAATGTGCAGGCTATCCGATCGTAGGCCGCGTCCACGACATACCGGAACAGTCATGGTTGAAATTCTACGAATGGAACAAGCAGTATGGGCCAATCTACCAAATGGAGATGTTCGGCGACGTCCACGTCTGGATATCGTCCGAGAAAGTCGCACATGAGCTGCTCTCGCGACGAGCGCCCATCTACTCGGACCGGCCGGTCATACCCAATCTCCCAGACAACCGAACGAGCGGCGACTACCTCGCTCTGCAGGGCCGCACTGGTAGGCAATGAGTGCTATTCGAACACCAGCAGAGCACCACAGAGGGACCCATGAGAGCGCAGTTTAGCTGACCTTTCCGGACAACCAGACACGTGGAAGCGCCAGCGCAAGCTCGCGGCGCAGCTAATGGCCGTCTCGGCGAACGCGGCACTGCACGAGTACCCGACCGCAGAGCGCGACCGGTTCCTGTACCTCCTGTCCCGCGACCCGTCCCAGTACCGCGAGGCCATCGAGCAGTTCACGTCGCGCACCGTCTCTCGGCTGTCCTGGGGCAGTCCCCACCCGTCGGCCGTGCTCCGCGAGACGACGATGGGCCTGCTCGAGACCATCTCGCCCGCCGGCGCCCTGCCCAACGCCATCTCCTGGCTGGCGCACCTGCCGGCATTCCTGAGCCCCTGGCAGCGCAAAGAGAACGCGCGCCACGCGCGCGAGGCGGCGCTGTTCAAGAGCAACGTCCATTACGTCCACGACCGGCTCGAGGAGGGCAACGCCAAGCCCAGCTTCGTGCGGACATACATCGCTACCCTGGCCAAGAACCCGGCCGACGCGGCAAAGTGGGGCAGCGAGGCCGAGGCAACGTACGTCGTCGGCCAGATGGCCATCGCCGGCGCCCTCACCATCGGCAGCCCCATCCAGAGCTTTATCCTCGCCATGCTCCACTACCCGGAGTGGCTGAAGAAGCTGCAGGACGAGATCGACCGCGTCTGCGACGACGGTCGGTGTCCCCAGTGGGAGGACCGCGAGAAGCTCCACATGCTGCGTGCCGTTGTCAAGGAGGTAGTTCGGTGGAGACCCCCTGTCCCGACGGGTAAGCAACCTTGCATCATGCATCATATCGATAACACGACATGTGTGCCCGGAAAATGCAGTGGATACCGCTATGATAGCGACGTTTGTTCTTTTGTGTGCGAAGGTATAGCTCGCTTGCTAACGGGCAATCCCCTTTTTAGGAATTCCGCACGCCCTTGAGAAGGATGATGTCTACGAGGGTTACTTCATTCCCGCCGGTGCCACGATTCACGCCCTAGAATGGTGAGAACAAGCGTATTTCGTCCCCAGAGCACCTAGCTAGCGCCATGAGTTGCTAATGTTATACCGCCTGGTATAGGGGCATGACGCGGGACGAAGAAACGTATCCCGACCCCGAGGCCTTCAACCCGGACCGCTGGCTTAACCCCAAGTACCCGACCTACAAGGAGCCGTTGACGATTTACCCGAACCTGAACGGGTTCAGCCAATTCGGGTTCGGCCGGCGCACATGCCAGGGCGTCCCGATCGTCGACCAGGATCTATTTCTCGTAATGGGCGGCCTGGCGTGGGCATTCAACATCCGCAAGAAGAAACGGCCCGACGGCACCGAGGTCCCCGTCCACTGGAACGACTACACGCCGCTGCTCATCGCCAAGCCCAAGCCTTTCGAGTTCGATGCGGAAGTGAGGGATGATCGGAAGCGAGATATTCTGCAGAGGATGTGGGAAGATGGGAAGTGGGAGGAGGACGAGGTGGAAGAAACGCAGATGCTTGATAACGAGAACATGGTGACTGGGAAAACTATGAGTAGACCGACGTTGAAGAAGGAAATGATAGAAGAGGGAGATATCGGAAGCGACTGCGGCAGCGAAAAAAGTACCGACGGCATAGGCACCGGCGAGGCGTTGTCATTGATCCACTCTACCATGTCGTTTAGCGATCTACAAAGTGAGAGTGGGAAGGATATATGGACTTAGGTAAAGGTGGTCATTTAGATTACAGGCAGTGCAGCGGCAATTTTATATATTAGCCTCTTTAGAAGACTCCACGGCGGCGGCCAGACTTCATTAGGCCAGTTAGAACTTCAGTTTGATCCATATAACACTCGGCTCCTATTAGTCACCGTCAGATAAGGCGAATACCACGCGCCCCCTAAATTCGAGGCACTGTGTCTCCTTCATTGATACTCGAAATGTCTTCTAGCATCCTGGTCCGCAATGGAGCGTAATTCGAAACAGGAAGCTGTGTCCGTAGAGTATGCGGGGATTATGAAGGGGAGAGGCCCTCCTGAGAACGGTCTCCCACACGCTGGATTGGCTTATATCCGTCTCCAAGCAAGTAGTTGGGTGTCATGATGTTTGCTTCAATATGCGGGACATCCCGACGCACCTGCGGCTTGTTATCGCCCTTTACTGCCTGACGTATGTGACTACTGGTGTCTGGGCTTCTTACAGACCAGAGGCACATTGCGATAACGACCGAGGTTCTAGAAGAGGGGGCATGGCTTGGAATGCTTTTCTGAGTTGTGGATTTCTAATTTGCTAGCGAGCCGAGCTGGGCATATGGTCGTATCGTAGAAGTCACGCCCCCAGACGCTCTTCAAGCCAGTGTGGTTAGCATTAGTACTTGCAATTACCGTTGAAACGTCCGGTTCCAAAATCTACATGTAACCCCTATTAATGGCTCCAGGTTACGCCCGTCTACTTGCTGTGACTGAGATAAGACGAAAGTGACAAAGGCAAGTGCGGAACTAGTAGTTTCTTCTCTCTCGGAGATCTAGTAATACGGGTTCTGGGCAGGCCAGATTCTGGCAGGTTGTATGCGTTCGGTCTACTTGGTGATCTCACGAATGGAAACCAACTCGGCATACAAGAGAGACGGCCGTCACTTTAAGACTAGTTAAGCATTGGAATTCTGCCCAGATAACTAGTGAAGTCTACACCGACAGTGGTGGCATAATTGCTGTGTTGGCTCGTCTCTGCTATAGTCGCCACCATGCCAAAGCTCTCCGGGTCAGCCTGCTTCTCCACGACATCACCAGTCTAGCGACTATAACCCCCTATTCTCAGGGTAATATCTTGATGTATTGTGCATCCTGGGGCCAAGTCACATCCGTTTTCTTAATCTTTTTGAACGTGCGTAACGGGCAGCCAGCACTTGGCTCTGGTGCTAGCCACTCGACTCGCTCTGTTGAGTGATACGGAGGCACGCTGTTGGATTTATTTGTAAAAGAGGTTCATAAGTTCGTATAGCCACAAATTTCAGTATAATACAATATCCATCCTTCCGAAGCCCGTTATACATAATACAACATCAATAAACCGCTGGACGTCCGCAAGCCGCTAGATATCACCCGAGCGCCATCCCTCCGCTCCCCTGATTCCTTCGCGGGCCCTTTAGCCCTATCTAGGCAGGCATACGCACGAGACCAACTTAAACCAGGCCGACTCAAACCATGCACACCTCACACGACCTACGACCCGGACCCAACAACATCTCTGGAACCCTTCCTCCTCTCCGTTGCCCCCACCCCCCTGTCCACCTGACCATGCATCGTCGTCCCCCGTGTTCCGGAGTTGTCGTCGTGGCCGTCCGTAGTCGTCCGTTCGGCGCGCATCTCCCTCTCGAACCTGCCGCACATGTCGCTGAGGTCGGCTGCCATGTGCTTCATGGCACTGGCGTACGCGTTGTTGGCCTCCTGTTGGTTCTTGGCCAGGTCGGCCATTTTGGTGTTGAAGTCCTCGTCTAGCATCTTTTACTTTTTCTCGGCTTCTGAGTTTTGTTATGGCCCCTGGTATACTGGCTGGACGTGTAGCTGTGCGTCAGGATCCGCTGTGTGATGGCTCCGCCACGGACGACACACTAGGTAGCAATTGGAACGGTCGACCTATTTCTGTTCTTTCGTGTAGATAGATAGCGGGGACGCCTTGATACACCCAGACGTACTCGGGAGCCTGAGCTATGCTGCTACCTCAGAGATGGTTGGCGCCTTTGATAGCAGTCATATGAATCATATGTTGACAAGGTGCGATTCTGGCCTGCAATTATTACTTCCCACGATCCCCCCCTTTATCAGTTGTTAACCCTCATTGGTTACGGCGATGACATCCACATGTCGTGAAGTGGGGCGGGGGACGTCATCCCGGATGTCAACCACCAACCACCATTAAATGCCCAATCTCGCGCTTCCAAGCTTTCTCATCAGAAGTACGAAGATCACACAGGTTAGCCTACGGTACAAATGTAGCCGCTTATCACCTGCCGCCCGGATACTCGAAGTTCCTATGTACCTACATATGGACAGATCGAGCATCCATCTTGGTGGGGACAAGGGTGAGAAAAGCCAGAGCATGATCTTGGATGTTTTTAGTGGCAATTCGAATCAGCTCGATTTCGTACGGACACCTCTATCGTCCGATTGCCTGTAAATATCTATTTGCATTGTACTAGGGTTGTGGATTCAATATCCATTTGCCCGTCTGCACGCGCGAGCATAACTATCTCTTCGAAAATCGAACTGGAAATTTAGACGACCCATCTCATATCCAAATGGCAGGACAGAAATTTGCACAAAGGGAACTTTATTGCCGTACGGCCGTATTAACTTCCATCTTTACACCGTCTCGTTATCACCTGGGCATCCTCTCGTCGGGAGGTAATCGTCGACCCGGCCCTCTCTTCGAGCATGGATCGTCTCCTCCTCTGCCCATCCAGCGTATGTACAAACGTGCCCGTCCTCGGGGCCAAGCTCAGGTACAAACAAGGATGTTCCATCCATCTCCTTGCTGTCTATGCAATTTCGATAGCTTTACCCTCCTTGAAATCAGATTGAGCCTCCCCAGCACTCATGGTATAGTGTGTAGCGTAATGCCAAGGAGAAGAAAAAGAACCGTCCAAAGGCATTGCAAAGGATATATAGCCAGTCCGCACCCCTCCCCCCTTCCAACACCGACCAAGCGAAAACTTGGTAACCAGCCCTCCTAGCCTTGCCTGTCAGCCAACCCCTTATCCATAATCACATGAAAATGTAACCCACGCTACCAGAAGAACATGGTAGCAGAAGAGAAAAGTTGATATCAAGACATGCAAACTCCCGTACGGTGTGGTGTACGTGGGAGTGACAAGAAATAAAGAATCGTGAACCTCGTAAAGCCACTGGCCGGTGGCCGACCGCCGCAGAAATGGATGACGAAGACGCCGACGCCAATGTCATATGCACCAAGCACCGGACGCCAGAAATAGACTCGATCAGGAAGCGATTAGAAAGAGGCGTCTAATAGGTCTCTCCCAGATCACTTAGCTTTCTGGACCTGCCAGCGCCGTCCTTGGAGATGCTACCACTAGTTCTCCTCCCCCCGCTCTGGCGTCTGGGCCCCGGGATCCCACTAGGGCCCGGGATCCCACTAGGCCCCGGAATGCCGCTGCCCGAGGCTTCGGTATCGAACTTGCTGTAGGTGCCTCTCCGACTTGGTGTCCGCTCTTCGTACATGGAATAATCGTCCATCGGCTCCATCTTCTCGCTGATAGAGTGCGAGTGGCCGTGCAGGCTACCACCAATCGAGCTCCTAGGCCGTACACCGCCGAGCGGCGTCCTGGCGCTCGAGAAACTTGTGCGGGACATGGGTCGCGCAATCTCGGTGCGGCTAGCCGGTCGCTCGGGCCGGGCGAATCCCGAGGTAAGACTAGCACGACTGCTGGGCCGCGAGAGGGTTGGAACAGAAGCGTCCGGGTCGTAGTGGCCGGACCGGTTGGGTAGCGGGCCGTAGGACAGGCGCGAGACGCCCGACGCGCTAAGCCGGGACTGGTGTCTGTGCGCGCCCATTGCGTCGCTGATTGCGGTCGAGTGCGACGCCGTGTCGTCCGCCGCAGCAGACGACGTCGTGGAACCCACGGTGCGTTTCCGAGAACGGACCGTAACCGTTGACGGGACCTGGATCCCGCCGATCGAGGATCTTGGCGATGCGCGGGGAGGTGTAGCGGCGGGCGCGGGCAACTTGGATCGCGCATTTTGGACACGAGCTTCGAGACGCTGCATCTGGGCGGTGAGAGAACGGATGTGCGTGAGAGAGGTCGAGGGCGGTAATTTGTTCGAGTTAGCGTGGCCGATGGTGCGAATCGGCGCAGGCGTGCGCGTCGTGGTGGTAGCAGAGCGCGTGCTGCGTGTTCGCATGTTAGGGTTCGAAGTCTTCGGTTGGGGTGCGGCCTTGCCCTGGTCGAATCGGGGCTTCTTCCTGAGCGTCGGCACGGGTGTCCTAAGCTTGGTGCTGGATGCCGGCCTGGGCATAGTGGACGAGGCATCGGACATGGGCGGGGATGGAGGTTCGCGAGGAGTGCTGGCTGTGCTCAGAGGCGGCAGAGAGACCTCGTCGGGAGGCGTGGAAATAAGGGGAGAGCTGGCTGTTGATCTCGGCGAGGTCTCGAACGTGGGTGAACCGGGAATGGAAAGGTCGGTGGATATGACGGAAAGGTGGCGCTCCTCGGACTTCTTGATCTTGTCCTGCATGATCTCAGCCTCGATCCTGAGGTCAGACAGCTCCTCCCGTAGCCTCTGTGCCTCGATGCGTAATCTTTCTCGTTCCTGCTCTCCTATCTTGATCTCTTCCTCCATCATGACAGCTCTCTCGATGGCGACGTTGTATTTGGACTCCAGATCCTCAAGGGACGAGGTGGTGTTGCGCGCCTGGCGTTCGAAATCATCGTTTGCGACTTCGATATCGCGTAGCTTGAGCTGCAGTGTCCGGTTGGTCTCTCTGAGAGTCGTGATCTCTTTCTCCAACACGTTCTGTGCCGAGTTGGCCTCGGCTTTCGCCTTCCTGCATTTCTCCTACAGATGCAGAGTCAGCATTCGCTCAGGTCTCAGCTGCTTGCTGCCTGTCCCGCTATGCGCCTCGTGAATCATAGTAGCAACAGAAACATCCCGTCATGCGGATGCGACAAGAAGGGCTGGACTCCTTTACCTTCCACTCATCGACTTCGAACTGCAGTGTCTCGGCTTTCTGTTGCAATTCGCGCTGTCGCTTGTCGGCGGCATCAAGGTCCTTCTCGAGTTCGGCTTCTAGCTCGTGACTGGATTCCCGGAACTCGGTGAGCTCGTCTGCTAGTTGCTCGTACTGTCTCTTGTACCAAGCCAAAGATTCCTCCAAGGATGCTCCCCCGCTTGGCGGCGAGGAGGGCGGCTCAACCATGGTTCCTGATGGTGGCAGTTTCTCTTCTTGAAATCCGCGACGCTACTATACTCGGGATGATGGGGCAGGGGGGTACCGGTGGAGGCTAGTACCGGTAATGAAGTCGTAGGTAGGCGAAATGGCGCATTGGGCGGCGGTGAAGAGAAGATTGAAAGAGGTGGGGAAAGAATAGGAGAGTCTCGGCGTAGTTGTCGCAGGGCGAAGACAAAGATTATTAGATACGTCGAAGGATAAGTCGAAAGGTAGATTGAATATCACGGGAACGGATAAGGTAATAGAAATGAGGAGTGGTGTAGGCTGCCATGGTGGTGTCGGTTAGTGACGTGAATTTTACCATCGTAAGAGTGTTTCGCATGATTCCGCGCCGGCGAACAAAAAGGCGGGAATGACATACCGATTGATAAATAGGCGATGTGAAGGTAAAGGGTAAATGTCGAAGCGAATGTTCAATACAAATGAAACTTTAGAGGGTGGTCGCAAAGGAATTTCGTGTATTGTATAAATATCGTGGTGATTGTTGTCGTCGTCCTCGCAGGTCGATACGGCGATCCGTTTGACTTAACCTTACCTTACCTTACCGATTTTGTCGGCGTCGTTCTGGTCGTCTTCGTCGCCGTCGTGGCCGTGAGGTGACGAAGAACCAGTGCGTGGTGGTGGCTGGTGACTGGGTGTTTTTGGGGGGTGGTTTTGATGTGGGTTGTTGTTGATGTTGATATTATCGGGAATGGAGGTGAACCACCCACACCCCAATATGCAAGAGCACGGGGCGGGCACGGACACTGGACGCTGGGCTGGCTGAGATGCTGCTGGGTGTCTGGTGTGAATGTTCGCCCATCTTCTCTGACGAATTAACACAGAAAGTATGTACAAGTACCTAGTAGCGCCCCCTTGATAGTGTTATCCAGCTAGGACCCACCTGTCGGCATAACATTAGGTACCTACGAGGTAGCGCTTCTCCACTATACTGTACGTTAGCGTGTCCCCCGTCTTGTTGTTCAACGCGTCTTGGCATTGTTGCTGTTTTGGATCTTGCCTCCAATGGCTCCTTCTCCTTCTCCTTGGGCATGCTTGAGTTGGCATATGATGCTATTCCCATATAGGTCAAGTCGCTACCATGGGCAACCCCACAGCCCAACCCGTGACATGGACATGCGTGACTGTGACTCTGTGAACCCCCCCCCTTAGGTATCGATGACCCCGCAGCCCTATGGTGCATGCTCAGTTCTTTCCTTCATTTCTATACCTTCCGCGCCATAAGGAGGGGTCGTGTCTTGTCAGTGATGCAAACCTGCAGGTTTTTTTTTTTTTTTTTTTTTTTTTTTTTTTTTTTTTTCCCTTTGTAAACAAAAATGCCCCCTCGAGGTGCGGATAGGTCCGATGCTGGCTTGGCTGCACAAACACATAGAAATTCGCGACATATGTCAACATCGAGCACGGAGCATCCAAAAACTTAACAGCACACATAATCACGAGACGATCCATTATTAGCCCACTTGCGGAGGCATAGAGCTTTTTATATTATGAGTGATCTACTTAGCCACATACCTGAGTTCGACTTCCTACTTTTCTGCTCCCGCGTCCCGTAGCCATACATACTCCTGATATGCAATATAGCACATGACCCCCAGTCCTAGTCACGTCCGGGAAAATGGTGCGCTTCTCCCGACGACTATGGGATTACCTCTTGACCGGAGCGTAAGACCCATTCGGAGTCCCTGCTGAGAGGAGAGTTATGCCCGCCCCTGATCAATGCCCCAAGTTCTCTACCGGAACCACTTCCCGTAGGGTGTGCACGTTGCTTCCCGTCCGTGATAACCGCAGGGCCCACCGCAAGAAACCGGGAGGCTGCTGGCACCTCAGCCGGACGGACACATGTAGCAAGAGCGTCCGTGAACGTAGTACCTTCCAGTTGCGAGGTCCCTGCGGTGAAAGACTTGCATTACCGACCGATATTCTGGTAGCTGCGTAAACGTATCTGGTGACGTTACGAAGGTTCTTCCTGATTCTCGTGGATCATCCAGGGGATCATCAATTTTTCCGATGAAGACTACCTTCCTCTGGGGCAACGCAAGGCTTACGAGGAGCCTATACTGAGTTGTCAGTTCAGACCCCCCTCCAGGCTGTGTTGTGAGGTTCGGCTCATTCCCGATCGGCTAGGACATTGACGTAAACACATCGGAGAATTTCATGCTACCGTCCTTCAAATGGTCCCTTTATAAATCAATGGTGATAGTACATGTCTAAGTGTCCATTCTTTCACGTTAGATCATCTTGCCCTTCTTGCTTCTCGCCGTCTGTCCAAACAGGAGAGTGGACACCCGGGCTTGAGCTGCATGAGCACGAAAGCCAGTACGTATACTTGCTCGCCCGTCCACCGCGCCCAGTCGTTTCTAGTGCACTGGAGCCTTCATTTCCCGTTTCTTTCGTTTGGCCATTACAGCCAGCTCCAACTTTCGTTTTTGGCCGGTAAGGTATCCAAAACAAGGCGTCTGAGCCGGTCCCGGGCCCAGCCTTCCAGTCCAGTCCCCATGAGGGAGATCGGTGTGACGACATCAAGGAGCTTGAGTTCTCATAGGTCCGAGGACCCCCTGCTTCTAGACTACCCGCCCCGCTCTCGGTGCGGCTGGCCCTAGGAGTCACCAGTCACTCTGCCCCGGAGGATGTTGAAGGCGCAATTCGGCGGCGGTTTTCGACCAAAGAACAGTTTCCTCGAACTAATAGCGGATTTCGCGAATTGTTGTTGCGCTGATGAGTTGGAGCTGACAGCCATGAGGTTGTTGGTATGCCAGTTTTGAGTTAGAGTAAATCCAAAAGATCTTCGCCCTAATTCATAGTGAGTTGCATTTATACCTCCCTGATGCTGGATGGCGCAGACCCCTGCCCGGCTATCGCCGAAGAGGTGGACAACCCATGAAGTATGGCCGCTGAGCCCCTCAGAGTGAGACGAGCCAGCTAGACGGTTTTGATGCCGTGGGTGAGCTCGCTAGTATATGGATACCATTACCTTCAAGTGCAATAACCTGCCGGATAGCAAAGCGGGACCAACGATCCTCAAGACAAAAACACTCTCTCATATGAGTCACCCCGGTTAAACCGCTCAGGGGGCGAAAGACGTGGCATGACGACACGCTAGGCACGACCTGCTCAGTGGAGAGGGAGTGACCTCCACCACTAACTCTGAGATATGCACAAACGCTCCGTGACACGCATATGAATGGGGAAGGCTTTTCTGGTCCCGCTGCTTCTGACACAAATCGGTGTCCGTAGAGCGATTCTTGTACGCGATCAGTTCCTGACGGGGGCGGAGATCTCCACATGAGTATGCGGTATACATGGATAGGGTATCTGACGGCTCCCCTAATCGCCTTCCTTGTTGTTGCTAGAGAGCAATGCCTCGTGCTTCCACGATCTCTCTGAATTTCCAACAAGAGCTCCTGAATATTTGTGGAGTCCTAACCTGCCCGTCCAGCTTGACGCCCACGCCAACAATTATAATTCACAACTTGAACGAATATCCCCGTCCCAATAATGTAAAATTCCATGGAGCATAAGGCCTAGTTATTCGTCTCAGTGCCACTGGAGCTGCCTTATATAAAGAGCAACGGCAAGTGCACAGACGACCGGGGGCCTCCGTGGAAATTGCGCCGAAACGGCTCAAGCTAAGATGATTTGGATAACTAGCGAACCTTTCGAGGCCAAGCGTGCTACGATGGGTCATGTATATTGTGGACGAAATCATCCCTCCGAGGATGAAGCCGGTCCTCTTACATCTGGGCCACCGCGAAGGGCACGACTCTTCAAACGAAGGTATCTGCTGATTGCCCCTGTCGGATTCCAACCGCGTAGCAAGACTTGCCCGAAGATCATGCCACTTGAAAGGTGCATCGTCGTCCCCGTCCTCGTTCTCCAGTGCACCCCAAGCATATTCGAACACCCACCACTTCTGGTCGTACTGCGTTTTGGTTTTTGTCCTCAGAATGGTCCGCATGCGGCCGAGATTTTCCACATCGAACATGGCATACGGGGTTACCAAGCGATAGATGATAAGGAGAGGGGGCCGGGGCATCGGAAAGCGGATGCCACATCTTCTCGTCCACGACGAAGGATACCGTACGCAAGTTCGGGAAGATGGCCGGGTCAAACAGTATACCGACGAAGAAACCGAGATGGTGATTCGGTTCGTCCACCAGGACGTGTTGTACGGCCTTTGTCGGATGCCGTACGTCGGCATCCATCTCTGCTTTCCAGGTGGGTATTATCAATATATCGCGGGCTGAGTTAAACCAGGTCTACTCCCTTTCGAAGGGCATTCGCATGGGCGTCGGAAAAGAGTGCACGAATATCTGGTACCGGACGGCCCTGAATCCCGCATTACGAGTTGCAATGGCTCGGGCCTCCCGGCAGACCTGTGAGACAGCCGGGGGGCGGTGTTTCGATTCGCTATCGAGCCCCTCCTCGCCGGCTACCTCATCCTTGGGTTCCCGCGGCCCCAGCTGCACGAACCTACGGGGGATAGCGAGATCTCAGATCTTGTGCCTGATCTCCGGCGGCAGCTTCGTTAAGCAGGTGAAGCGCGGCATAGTTTCAGCCGTCCTGCAAATAGCGGCAGCTTTCCCTTACGCAAGGTCGCATTCTCTCTATGCGGAAGCCGTCGCCGGCCAATAGGCTGTGTATTCTGTTCGAGAAGATCCTCGACAGCAATTTGCAAGTGCCTCTGGCTGACATTCAGACGGTCGATGGCATCCAGTATTCTCTTTTTCCTGCGCAGAATCACGTGCAGAAGTCCACGATCGTCCAGGTTGTCGATGTCCTCATCCTGAAGACTGGTGCTCCCTCCACCCGCATTCAATGCCATCGTAAGAACTGACGAGCGCCAGTTGATTCGGTGAGCAGGAGCGAGTCCCTAGTCCTAGATAATCAATGTCTGCCGAAGAAAAAGGGAAGATTTGACGTGCTGTGACACTTTTGAATCATTGTGCGCTCGCGCTCAGACAGCCACGACTAGGGTTTGCACTACCCACCCACCCACGCTAAAATTTCCACCCACGGGTACCCGTGGGTGGGTAAAAATTAGCGTGGGTGGGTAACAGGGGTACGTGGGTAAAATAAAATTATTTACGGACTAACTACCCGTAGGTACCCAAACTGTTAAAATAGGTACCTACTTATAGGTATTTACCGAAAACTTAAATATATATTATATAAATATAGTTAAATTAAATATTATGAAAATTAAGTATTTTATTAAAATTAATTTACTTTTAATAAAGTATTTTTTTAAATATTAATTTTTAAATTTAAACGTTTAATTTTATATTTATAAAAAATTAATTATTTATATAATATTATATTAATTAACGTATTAATTATTAATAATATTATAAAAAATTAACCGTTTATAAAATACCGTATTAATTAACGTATTAATCCGTATTTTTAATTACTGTAAAAATTAAAAATTTATTTTTTTGTTAAGTTTTTTATTTATTTTTATTAAACGTTATACGTTATAAATATTTTTTAAAAAATTAAAGTTAATATTTTTTAATACGTTAATTAAATCCGAATTATTAATATTATTAAAATCGATAAATTTATATATAACGTCGGGTTTTTCGTTAACAGTTTTCTGTTCGTCGACAGTTTACTAAATAAATTTTTAAGGATTTCGACGGCGCAATTTATTAGTTCGTTTTTTATACCATTATTCGTTTTGTTACGTTTAAACCTTTATTAATACCGTTTTATATACGTTATTTTAAATTTAATTACGGTTTTTAAAAACCGATTTCGAATTATAAAATCCGTTAATTTTACCGCCGTAACCGGAAAAGCTAACCGTATTTACCGGTTTTATAAAATTAATTATATTATAAATTAATTTTATATTTTTTATTATTAAAATAATCCGTTTTTTATAAATATAATATAAATTAAAAGTTATAAACGATTAATATATAAATTAATACGTATATCGAAAAAAAAAAAATACCGGTAAAAATTATAACGAAAATAATTTTAATTATTTTTTAAAAAGTATTAAAAATTAATCGTTAAAATTTAAAATCCGTATAACTTAAATCGAAAGTAATTTTACGTATAAACCGTTAAAACGAAGCTTTAAAAATAAAAAGGTTAACGGTTTTCTAATAACGTTTAATTTTTCGAAATATAACGATTAAAACGAAATTAATAAATATTAATTAATAAGATTTTAAGTATTTATTTTTAAAAAGTTATCGTTTAACCTTTTTAATTTTGCCGGTTATATCGGTAAAGATTTTTTTAATTTTAACTTTAATTTTACCTTTACTTTTATTATTACTTTTGTTTTTACTTTTAATCGGGTATTTGTTTCCGATATTTTTGGCGGTAAAAGCTACGCGCGGTTATTTTAAATATAATTAATATATCGATTAATATACGGATTAATACGTCGATTAATATAAATATTAATTTACAAATTTTTATATACGTTATAATTACGGAATTATTTATCGTATCCGGAAAATAATTTAAAATCCGAAATTAATTAATTAAAATTAATTAAAAAACGTAATTACGTAAAAAATACGATTATATAAAAAATTATATAATTATATATATAATAATATTATATATATATATAATTAATAAATTAAGTAAAATTATAATAAAAATTTAATAAATTTATTTTTTTAAAAAGTTAAAATTATTATTATTATATATGTTTAATAAAAAAATAATAATTATTATATTGTTTTTATTATTTATTAATATTAATTTTGTTTTTTTATATATTAAATAAATTTCGTAATTTTTTTAAGTTTATTATTATTGTTAATTTATATAATTACTTTAAATCGTATATTCGAATTTTATCGACTTTATTAATTAATATATATAAATTAATTAACGGTACGTTTACTTTTCGTCGGTATACGTTTCCGGCTAAGTTACGATAATTTTTTAAGATTATTATAAATTTTCCTTTTTCGCTTTTTTGCCGATCCAGTTATAACGTTTCCAGCCGTTATCTACTTTCTGGTGCTTAAATTAGTTAGGCCTGCCGGTTGGTTAAATTTTTTAAATACGGTAATTTTATTGTAAACTTACTGCTTTAGTAAAAAATTAATTATATCCGGAATTGTTCCGTTATTTATTTAACGTACGGCGTTTTAAGAAACGGGTTAAAAATTGTTAATTTCGTTAATAATAAAAGCAAAAAGGACGATATTTAAGTTTTATTTTTCCGAAAATTTCGTATAAAAAGTTTTAGCAATTTTTTTTTGTCGACGTTCCGCAATTTATATACGTTTATCGTTTTTTATAAAATCGTACTAAATATTAAGTAATAAATTTTTTAATTTATTTCGTAAATAAAATACGATAAAAAGGTTAATTCGGAATATAAGATAATATAATTCGGAATAATTATAAAAATAAATTAATTTAATTTAATTTTATATACGTTTTATTAATATTATAACAGTTTAAATATAAAAGTAATTATAGGTAAATATAGTTAACTTAAAAAAAAACTTTTTAAGTTTATATTAAAACGTAAATATAATTTAATTTAAAAATAAATTTACGTATTAATTAACGTATTAATTTACGTAAAAGCTTATATAATTTATGTATTTATAAATAATAATCGATAACCTTTTTTTAAAACCGATTTTCGGTAAAAGTTAATATATTTAAAAAGATATTTTATAATTAAATATAAATATAAATGCATTATAAAATAAAACGTATAATAAATTAATACTTTTTAAAAATTTTCGACGTTATCGATTATAATTTCCGTTAAATTCCGATTAACGTACCGTTTATTAAATAATTTCGTTATATCGTTTTTATATTTTTCGTAATAAAACTTGTAAATATTTTTAAAATAACGAATAACTTTATTACGAAAAAAGTTATTCGTAAACGATTAATTTAAAAATATATTTTATTTATCGAAATAAAGTTTAAGTTTCGAATTCGATAAAGGATATAAAAGCATTACGAAAATAAAATAATATTTGTTATTTTTAAAAGTTTTATCGATATAACGTTAATAAAACTTTAAGTAATTTTTAATAATTTAAAATAATTTTTCGAAATAAAATTAAAAAGCGTTAATAAAAATTCGACTTTATAAATAAGTTTCGTATTTACGAAAATACTTTTTTATGGTTTTATATTTAATAAAAACGTAATTATAATTTATTTTTTTCGAAATTCCAAAAAAGTTCGTTAATAAAAGGAATAGTTTATAAATATCGATTAAATAATCGACAATATCCCAAATAATTTTTATAATTTCGAAATTATTTATTTTTTCGCGGTATATATATTTTTCGAATATAGGTTTTAGCCGACGAATTCGGATAAATATATATATTACGGAACTTTAACGATTTTTAACGTTTCGAATAATTTATAATAGTTTTTAAATATTTAAAATATTTTTTTTTAAGATTATTTTGTATATTTTTAAACCGTTATTAACGTTTTATATTAAAATTAAAATATATAGCGAATTATTTAATTTAAACGGCCTAAAAAATTAATACGGAAATTAATACGATCCGGTTATAATAACGAAGTAATAAAATATTATATCTTTTTTACGATTTAATTAACCGTATTAAGTTTAATTTGTTTAATTTTTACTTTTTTTTTTTTGTTTTTTTTTATTTTTAAACTTATTTTATTTTTTAACTTTACGTTATCCGTAATATTTAGCCGCTTAAAAATACGTTTGTAAATATTTTGTAAAAAATGCGAAAAGTA
The DNA here is from genome assembly GCA_004155945.1 of Monosporascus sp. mg162. Lineage (NCBI taxonomy): Eukaryota > Fungi > Ascomycota > Sordariomycetes > Xylariales > Monosporascus > Monosporascus sp. mg162. Next base: position 28,246 of record QJNY01000029.1, read on the forward strand.
ATAAAAATAATTCGCGCCGTTTTTCCAAATTTTTTTTTATTTATTTTTCTTTATGCATTTTTTGAAATAATATATGCCGAAATTTATTCCGTTATCCGTTATAATAACTTGGATTTTTATATAAAGCCCGTACCTTTTTAACGTATTATATAACTTTTTAATATTTAATTTTCTTTTTTTATTTTCGTATAAGTTAATATTTATTAAAACATTTTTAAATTTTTAGTTTTTATCGATAAAATAAATATATACGTTTTAAAAAGTTTATTATAAGTTTAAGGAAGTTTAAATATCGGTAATTATTATAACGTAAATTTCGGAAAATATATTTTATAATTTTAACCGTATAATTTTTTTTGCGTACTTTTTATATTTATTTTTAAACGTACGGGAATTTAAAAGGTTGTACGTAAAATATATATGTTATACTTAATTAATAAAATGCGGATTTTCGATAAAATAAAAAAATATATATAAGTTGATTTATATTTTAATTAAAAAACGATTATTTTCGGATAAAATTCCGGTTACGTAAAACGGATATTATTAAAAAAATATAATTAATACGATAATTAATACGTTAATTTGGTACGTATTTAGAAAAATATGTACCGGGAAATTCGATTTATAGTAATAAAACTTATAACGGCGGTTTTTACTTTTTTATTTCGGGCTTGTTTTTTTTTTTCGTATAATTTATTGTTTATATAATTTTTTAAAGTAATAATTTTATTATTATTTTTATTCGATTTCGGATATATCCGGGTTTCGTAATAATATTTATAGATTATTATTAATTAATCCGAATTTAATGCCGCGTTTTGGAATTAATCGTTTTAATGTTGAAATTTCCGATTAAAAACGAAAACTTTTTTAAAAAATGCTTTATTTATAACGTCGTCGAAGGTAGCTTTATTTTAGAACTATTATTGCCGTATAAACCATTTTTTAAATTTTTTGCTATTTTCCGTTTTATAAATATGGTATATTAAAATGCCGAATTGTAATAGTAGTTTGGTTTTATTTTGTTTGTCGTTATAAAACTTTAAGCTTATTTATTAAATAGTTAAAAATGCAGTTTTTTTATTATTTTTGTTATTTAATTCGTTATTTAATTCGTCGGAATTTTCGTTATTTAATGCGTTACTATTTATTTTTTTGTAATTTATTTCGTTAAAAAAGTAATCGTTTTCGGGTTCGTTTTTAACGTTCGGTTATTTTTAAGTTTTAAGTTCGTTTTTATTTTTTTCGTTATATATAGTAATACTTATTAATTATAAGTAATTTTCTATTTCGAAAACCTTTTTTTCGGTTAAACTTAATTTAAAGTTTTTATTATTATTAATATTATAATTAATTAAATTAACGAAAAGCGGTATTATTTTATTATTATTTAAAAATAATAATTAAAGTTATGTTATTAATTTAATTATAAAAATAACCGTATATAATTATTATTTTAAAAATTTAAAATTAATACGTACGAATATATAAAAATAAAGTTAAAATAAATAAGTACGTTAATTAATATAAAGGTATTTAACGAATAGATTATTAATAATCCGGCTTATATTTATAATATTTATTTTTTTACGAAAATTTTAAATAAATTTAAAAATTTATTTTATTTAATTTATAACTTTTTAAAACTTATACGGTTAAAATATTTCCTTTTTTAAAAAAAATTACGCCTTTATTATATAACTTATTATACGATATTATATAAAAAACGTTAGTTTTTTATAATAATACGCGGTTTATAAATTAATTTATTACTTTTAATATTAATTTTAATTTTAATTCGATATTTAATCTTTTAAATAATAAAATATTTACCGCGGAAATTAAAATAATATAAATTATTATTAAAAAATTTTGTTTGCCGTATATTAATACGGATATAAAATTATTCCGGAAACAACTATTAATAGTTTTTACTTTAAAGCAAAAAACTATTAAATAAAAATAAATCGTTAAATAAAATATATAAAGTTATTAATCGTAAAAAACAAAAATTATAAAATAAACTTAATAATACCGTTTTAAACTTAATAATAAATAATATTTTTTTTAATTAATACGTTAATTAATACGTTAATTAATACGTTAATTAATACGTTAATTAATATAAAGTTAATTTAAATAATTATTATATTACGAAAAATTAAAAAATTCCAAAAATTTTTTATTTTATTAATACCGAAATATTGTTTTAAGCTTATAATACGCGAAATTTTACAAAATAATAATTCGAATAAAAATTTTAAAGTTTAACGGTTTGTATTAAAGGTTTTATAAAAAATAATAAAAAATAAATTAGTTACATTATTTATTAATAATAATTTATATACGATTTATACGAAAAAAATTATTATTTATTTAACGGATTTTTATTTTATTAAAAAGATTTATATTTATATAAATTTAAGTTTTTTCTTTAATAATATTTTATAAAAAAATAACCGAAATTTAACCGAAATATTTTTTAATTAATTAATAAATTTATATATATATTTTTTTTTTATTTTTTTTTAACTTTTTAATTAAATATTAAATTTCCTTTTTGGTATATTTTTATTAAATTATAAAATATTTATTTAATTTTTTCGTATTTTTTATCGTATTAATTAAACGATATTAATTTTAATATTTATAATTAATATAATACAAATTTAAACGTAAATTAAAAAATTCGAAAATTTCGTTTATTTCGGTTAAATTTCGAAATATTTAATTAATTTTTTCGTATTTTTAATCGTATTAATTACGTAATATATATTTTAATATTAATAATTAATTAAAAATAAATTTTTAATTTAACGAATTATAATTTACCGGTAACGTATTTATTTATTATAAAATATAAATATAACGTATTTTTATACGTATTAATTTCCGTATTAATTTATATTTTATTATAATAATATAATAACGTTTACCGGAAAAAATAACGGTTAACCTTTTAATAAACGTCGTAAAACCGAAAATACGTTTTTAAGTAATAAACATATTATTAAAACGCAAAAACGAAATTAAAAGCTTTTTTGCGAAAATCTTAATAAAAAAACCGTAAAAAATACTTAATAAATATTACGCGTTAAAATTCGGCGCGATAAAATTATTTAAAATAAAAAATACTTTAAAGCAAATATTATTATTTAAAATAAGATTTACCGGAATATTATCGATATTATTAATAATTTATTATATGTTTTACTTTTTATAACGTATTAATTTCCGTATTAATTATTTTTAATCGTTTATAAAATAAATATTTTAAATAATTTATAACTTAATATAATATCGAACTTAAATTACGTTTTAATATAATTAAAGTATTTACCGGCGTTTCGAATTAATTATTTTACGAATTTTTTAATTTAAATAATAACCTTTTATAAACGTCCGTTAACGAAAAATAAAAAATTATTTCCGAAAACGAATTAAACGAAAACGAATAAATTACTTTATTATAATAAAATAATATAATTTGCCGTTATTTTTATTTCCAAAAATTTAAAAACAAATTAACTTTAATAATTAACGATACGGTATATATTATAATCGAAAAATTTCCCAAATTATTAAAACTTAATTCGGATAAATTCGACGTTATGTTATTTAATATTAAAAAAATAATTTTATTTTTTATTTATTTTTTTTTACGTTATATATTAATTAATTTTATTTTAATTATTTAATTATAAACTTAAATTTAATTTATATTTTAATTTACCGTTTTTATATATTAAGTATTTTACCTGTATAATTATTAATATCGTTTTAAAATATACCGGACGAAAAATATTTTCGTTAAAATATAAAAATTATAAGGTTTTCGTTAAATAACGGCAAACGGTAAATCGATTAATATACGGATTAATACGTATATTATTATTAATTAATTTTATAATATTAGTTATATTATTTTTATATTTATTAAATTAAATTTTTCCAAAAATTTTTATAAATTTTATATTATAAAGTTAAATAAAAAATTTTTAAATTATACGGTAACAATTTAATATCCGAAATTAAGCTGGATATTTTTAATTTCGTCCGTAACGAAAAAATAAATAAATTTTAAATTATATTAATTTTTTATAATTTTTGCAATTTAATTAAAATTAAGTTTTAAATAACGGATAAAAAAAAGGAATTTTTAATTAATATTATCAAACTTTAATTTTCCGATATTAAAACGTAATTAAAGTTATTTTCCCGGATTACGGATAAATTTAAATCGCGTTTTAAATTTTATAAATTACGGTAAATTATATATTTTATTACGTATTAAATTCCGTATTAATTTCCGTATTAATTCTTTATTTCGTTTTAGCTTTAAATATAAATTTCGTCGTTTTAATTATTTCCTTAAAAATTTTTCGTTTTTTTAACTTACGGTTATTAAAATATTAAAAAAAAATTTTTTTTAAAATTATAATACCCGTAATCTTTTTAAAACTTAACTTTTTTATTTTCTTAATCCGGTTTAACTTTAAAATAATATAACGATACGATAATTCGAAAAAATCGTTTTCCGTTCGGTTTTTAAAGAAAAAATAAAGTTAACGGTAGCATTAATATATATCCCGAAAGTTTTTTTGATTATTTTTAAAACTTTTATAAATTATTTTTTATTTAACGTAAATTCGTTTAATTTATAAAACATAATAAATTAATAATTTAATTAAATTTTTAAAATTTATAATAACTTTTGTTTAATTTATATTATAAGGCGATAAGTACGTAAATTAATACGCCGTTAATAATAATATTGCTATTAAAATAAGAAAAAGTTTTAATTCGTTATATTTTAACCTTAGCGAAATTTTTACCTACGGGTACCCGTAGGTGGACAAATTCGTAGGTAGGTACCCGTAGGTATTTTTGCCAAAATGCCAAAACCACCCACGGGTACCCACCTACGGTCGTGGGTGGGTGGGTAGGTACCCGTGGGTACCCATTGCAAAGCCTAGCCACGACCTGGAACGGGTCTGCAGGAGCACCGAGCGCCAGTAAAGGCCCGTCATGGGGCGTACCAGCTGTCAACAACATCATCCTTAACCTCGCCCTCAATTGATTTCGGCCTCATGACGGAACCAGGTGGCCTCAATATTATGCGTGCAATTTTTGCTGAATATGACGACCTAGGTACTTTGTAGCGTTTGAATAGGATGAATCCTCGTTTCATGCGTTTGGCTATACATGTCCCTTTCCGACACCGCCAACAACGGTGGTAATTAACCGGTTCGATCGCTCACTCACAGCCTCACCCCGTTCCGAGCTATTAGGCACTCCCCTAGGGCTCAAAGAGTATCCAATAGGAGGCAGGCCACCAATATAGCGAAATCTAATTCGTTGAGTCGACATCGTTAAAGGCAGCAGTATTGCGGCCACTTATGATTAGGGACTCATAAGATTTGCTCTTGAAGTTGGAAAGGTCTGAAGTGAAGCAGTCTGGATTCGGGCAGTGGAAAGCCGTGCTAGGCAGCGCCGAGAGCGGGTGAGCATAGCATTACTTGGGTTGCTTCATCTACAAATCGCTTCACCGTTCTTGATTGCTTCATCCTTTTAAATGGATCTACGCTTGAAAGGTTCATTCTTCCCAGGGGTTTCCTGACTCGTCCTTCCTGTTAACCTTATCTTTTCAAGAATTGCCTGATTTTACGTATGGACCACACTTGTTACTGGACTGGCTTACTTTTAACCGGGGAGGGTCTCATATTCTGATCTGATTTCTGTGCTGCTGCTGTTGCTACAGTGCTAATGGCTGTTAAAGTATCCGCCATAGACAACAGATGACAAGGCTAAAGTAAAGGAAGCTTCATCAGATTCGCTGTGGAGCTATACATAACGCACTTGGCTTCGTTCTCAGTGGCCGTTGATCTATTGAAGCATTTATAGCTGTAGTCTTCGTAATAGAAACATACGATAGGAGTTTCGAAGTAAGTATCGCCTTTCTTAAACGGTTTCAGATTCCAGAACCCCTTGCGGAAAGCTTGAGATACGCTGACGTCAACATATTAATAGACATGCAAGCAACAACATAGTTCCTACTGTAGGTACAAGACGTTTGAAGTGCCAACTACCGTTGAATTCGGTGTTGCCCGCCTACTTAGATCGCATTCCGGATAAATCTCGCAAGCCTGGGCAGGACTTTACGTAAATTACGACAACTTATTGCACCTTGGCACGAGTGTTAGTTTACTTGTTCTTGCCTTTTGCTGGGACTTTCTTCCGTGACTAGAGCTTACGTGAGATCAGAAATATAATGGATAACATCTGCAGAGTGTGACAGTATTCTAAGGGTCCTCTGACGAGTCCGGTTCATCAAGCTACCCCCACCAAGTCTTAAGAAAAGACCTATGTATCAGATAAGTTGCAATGAGGCTCAAAATGGGCTGAACCTGAGCTGATATCTAGTAAGAAGATCATACGGTATGCATCCGACCTCACTTCAATGCCGGGTTATTCTTAGGGAGGAGTGTGGTATGGTAAGCTCCTAACATACTTAGAGCAAGCCATAGTATCAGTCTTTAATTGTTTTCGTGATCGTTGTCGCCTTGGAAGAGTATGATGATGGAGATTTAAGGCGACCCCCCCACCAACGCTCCACCCCATCAACGCGCCACCCCACACCCGTGTTGCGCGTTGATCCACTTACTGATTTCTTTCCTTATAAAAGACCTTTTAATAACGTTTTAGAAAATTGAAAAAATTATTTTCTTATTTATCAGAATCTGCGCTTTCGAACGATATGCAGCTTTCAGTTTAATTCCGTACGGCGTAAGCGATTAACGAGGTAAAACGTAAAAAATCCTTACGTTTAACCTTTAAAGGATACCAGGTCGACAGACGATATATAATACGCCGTATCGAAGGCGTGCCGACAAAAAAAAAAGTTAATAAAGTTCGCCAAAAGTTATTATAAGTTTAGGAAAAAGTTTTAGCTTATTAGGTTATCGTATAAGGTTAATTTAAGTTATGCGCTACCTTATTTCCGATTTCATTTATACGTATAACGCCTTTTAATTAATAACGGTAACCCCAAACGCTTAAAAAAGGGTTAAATAGCCCGATTTTTACGTTGTTATTTTAAAATACGAACTTTTAAAGGTACGACGATCGATTATAAACGTTTTGTTAGGGGTTACAATGGTCCGGGCACACCTATCTACTCCTCGTACATATATACCTACATGTCCCCACGTAATCTTCGATAATATACGAGATCCAAACTTTTTACACCTTCACACAGTTATACGTATCTTACACAGGGCTATTCGTAATACGTAAAAAACCTTAAGTTAACAGCTATAATATCATACTATTATTTTGTTATCCGTATTATTACCCAAGTAATTTTTAACAAATAGTACTTATTACCCAAATCAAAAACCAATTTTTCTTATTATCTTATTATTTTTACACACTTAAAAGGAAACATACGAAAAAAAGTACGAATTAAAGATAATACCTAACGTTACACTTAATAAATATACCCATACCAGCAAAAAAAAAATTCGAAAATATACGAAAAATATACGCTTTTATCGTTAAATATATTAACAACCGGCACCTTTTACGAAAGTATTAAAAACCCATCGAATTCTTTAAAAAAAGAACTTATCTTAACGTCGTCCCTAATAACTTTTACGGTATAATAATTACTAATGTATCATATTCGATAACCTTTCCAATTTATTAAGAAAAAACCGATAAATTATTTAACCAATAGTTTAAAATTGCTTATATATATCTTAAATCTTTTTGCGGAAAAAACGCCGAGCTCGACAATTTTTTTTTGAAGAAAAAATACTTAAGCAATTAAACTTTCCAAAAAATCCGACAAAATCAGCATTTATATCGTCAGCAAAGCTAGTACCTATATCGCCAACAGAAAAACGGAAGTAACCAAACCTTCCCGAAATTTCAACAAAACCAATACCTATACCGACAAATAAGCCAGAATTTTAGGAATTTCAAACTCTAAAAAATATCCCGGTTAGGGTAACCCCTAAGCAGGAGGATATGTTAACCCTTCCGCTAAAAAACCCCGAGCTATCGGCCTAAAGCGTAAATTAAAACGGCCTTTCAAACCTGTCCGACTTTTCGAATAAGGACGACAGTATAATACAAACCCTGGCTTTTTTATTTAAAGAAATAAAGAAATTTCGCGTTAGCCAAGGCATAACGTCCGTTACGCGTAACTAAACCTTAATTAAAGGAATTATAAAGTTATACCAGCTCCGCGTAATAAACGCTGGATTATTTTAGCTAAACGCCGAAAAAACCAAGCATAACGGTTCAATTATTTTTTATAATTAAAAGCAGGTATATTATCGCGATATATACTTATGGACCAAAAAAATGGAAAAATAGGCCGATACAGATAATCTAAAATCCGTTATTCTTAAAAAAACTTAAATCTTATTTCGTAACGACGTATTAACCTAATAAAAGCAATAGCTTTCCGAGCTTAATAAAAGCCGCTTTCGGTTAAAGCTAACGACTTTCTTAAACGTTATGCTAAAATAGTTCGGGATTAAACTAGAAAAAGCCTAAAATGGTTAACTAAAAACCGGTATACCCTTAAAGATAACAAGTAAGGGAAACCAGTTAAAGCTTACGTTATAGAATTATTTAAGTACGCCAAATTATGGGGTGATTTAATCGACTTTCAGTTATTTACCCGCCTGTACTAAAATTTGCACCCGGCTTTCCAGGTACTGTGCCTTCGACCAGAAAGAATGGATAATATTACGGCGTATTTGGACGAGGTTAACGACAAAGCCAAGGTTAAGAAAGCAAAGTTAAACGACTCGCCGAAACCAACCTTTGCCTTATAAAGCGATTTATATAACAACATAAATAGTTTAAATAATACGGCTTATTAAACACATAATAACTGCAACAGCCGCCGGTTCTAACGTTAAAAATCGCTATGGCGTAATCGAAGGATTTCCGGATTTCGTCCCTTTAATTCGAGTTCCTATGGTTATTCCGGAAACCGCCGAGGACAAAGATAACGACGCGAAAAATCGCGTTTTCGTTAATATCCCGAACGTGAGGAACGTTCGAATTACCCGGATTACGGAAGTTACCAGCGCTATTTTAGATAATACCGAAAGTTCGGTTAAAAAACTTAATGTTAAAATGGAACTTATATATTTATTAACGAAAAAACCGTATAAGAATACTAAAAAACGCCGAAAATTACCAATTCACTTTATAGGTTAACGGGTACCATTATTTTAACGAAAGCGAAGTTAAATTAAAACTTAATTATAAAAAAGGTTAGGTATATATCGAAAATGACGTTATCGATAATACGTACTTTATATATTCCGAAAAACCTGATAAAACGCCAGCTATTAAAAATACCGATAAAAAACCGAATTACTTATGCCAACGATACGATACGTAATACGGTACGGTTAACCTTTTTGCCGGTTATACATAAAAAGGATATATACTTAAAAGATAAACAGCATCAAAGATTATACAAACGGTAAATTTTTCGAAACCCGCTTTAAAAACTGCGAACGTTAACGGGATAATATATTTCGTTTTAAATGACGAGCAGGTAATTAAAGCCAACCCGAACCCGGCATTAAAAAATTACATACAGCGAAAAACGTTATACTTAAAGGTAAGCGTCAAGGTTAATATTAATACGTAACCTATAAACGTTTGCATAGATACGGGAAGTTCGTCGATTTTCGTCGACCGAGAATAAGTAACTTCGTAAGCCAAAAACCCGAAGTTTTATAAGTGTAACCTTATTTACGTTAAAAACGTTAACTTACGAAGCTTTATTAATACCTAAGTAAAATTCGACTTTTATATAAAAGGCCAAATTAAGGATATATAAATTAACGGCCATTTTACAATTAGAGCAAATATAATCGATAGCCTTAAGCCAAAAATATTGCTGGGTACCGAATTTTTAATCCAGTATAAAGTTAAAATCGACTTCGTTAAAGGAAACTATATTTTTCGATTAGTTTTTAACATAAAAATAAAAAGGAAAACCGTTAAAACGGTAATCTTAGAGCTAATACGAAGAAAGGTTATAATTGTACATACTGTAATTATTTCTAAGATAATTATAACGTTTATTAACATAAATTACGTCGATTTACCTAAGTTAATAAATAAGAAAAATTGGACAATTTAGCCGGTATACATAATAACGGATTATCCGGAAACGTTGAACTTTATTTTCGATAAGTTTAGCCTAAAGAAAGTTATTCTTTATAACATTAAAGCTTCCTTCCTAAAGGAGACGTAACCGTATAAACAAAATTAGATAAAATGATAGATTACTACCTTAATTCCTAGGCTTCACTAAACCCATCCCTTTCGCAGGCGTTTCACTCTAAGGCGACTTTAGACTACCTTATCCCGCTCCTATCCACGTCGATTCTTATCGAAATTCTGGACGGTCTTTGCAATCCGGAGCAGCCGGGCAAACCATCGTTCGTAATTTTCCGTATACCGTTCCAAAATCTGAACGTCGAAGTTATTAAGCGGGTTACTATCTTTCTCTTCCAATTTCGCCAATAGTTCCGTCATAATCGTCATATTCTTCGGCATATAATTTTGCAAAAATCGATTACCGTCACTTTCTCGAATCAAATCGTGTCTGAAAATTAAAAGCCGGAATCGATTTTCTTGGGAAAACTTTTTTAGGTCGATAGTAATGTCGACAGTTTTAGCTCGTCCGAAAATTTGGTGGGAATTGTATACCGTTAATGAAATGATTTCTGTGGAAATTCTGCAGTTCCGGATTACCGGTATCGCATATTCGGACTTGCGCGGTATGTTATCTTGGGTAATTCGAAAAGGTGCTGTGGGAACGATCGAAACTAGCGAAGGCTTGGAAAGATGCCAGCCTTTTATACGTAGTTAAGGTTTACCGTTAAGGTTTTCCTTTAAAGTTTATTCTTAAGGTTTATCCTTAAGGTTTATTTTTAAGGTTTATTTTTAAAGTTTATTTTTAAGGTTTACCGTTAAGGTTTGCTTTTAAGGTTTATCCTTAAGGTTTACCGTTAAGGTTTGCCTTTAAAGTTTATCTTTAAGGTTTATTACGTAAAATTTAATATTTCTTAAGTTATATTATTTAACCCTGCCGAACTAGCTAGCGGGTATAAGGTTTATCAGAGTCGAAGCTTATCAGCAACTACGTATTAGTCGGCTTTAAAGTAAGGCTTTATGGGACTAAGGTATTAATTTATCCTAACCGTTAAAACCATTAATTAGTTATCGTGTTCGAAGATACTGGGTATAGTATCTATCGTGCAAATTACATGGTGTAATAATTTTCTATGTATTTGGCTTAGCCTGGAAAATAAGGCTTGAACCTATTCGACTTTGCATAACATTAAAGCTTAATTTTTAATAATTAAAAAAAAACGAAAAGATTAATATTATATATAATTATGCAGGTAACGAAAAAGCTTAATTAATTAACTAATACGATATTAAGCAATATTAAAAAGCCGGTTTAACCCGAAAAAAATGGGTTAATATAGTCGAAAAAGTTTATAATTTTGCTATAAAAAGTATAAAAGGCGCGAAAACGGATAAACGCCTAAACGCTAACTTTTACATCCCGTTATACGGCATAACGAAGCTAACGGACGTCCCGTTTATCAAATCCAAAAACGGCGCGGCTATCGTAAATAACGACCCGGTAATTAGCAATAAAATACGCTGCCTAATCGACAGCTACGACGTTTTTCGGAATAAGGGCATAATATTAATGTCCGAAAAATATAAAATACGTATCGACCTTGTCGACAAATAACAGGAGCAACTTAAACCGGTTAAGCTGTACTCGATAAATGTTAAAAATTACCAAGTCCTTAATAAGAAATACGACGACCTACACAAAAAAAGAAATACTTTTTTAAAACGAATCTATTTTCATTATAGTTTCAGTTTTCGTCGTATGGAAAAAATTAAATATCAAATATAAAAAAAGGTACGTAATAACCGATTTTAAACCGTTTAATAAAATAATTGTCCTTAAAATTTATTTTTTTTACCCGATTAGGATATTATTATAAATAATATAATTAATAAAACATGGTTTAATTTATTCGATATATTTAACTTTTACTTTTAGCTGTTAATACGAACGGAATACCGGAACCGTATAATAATTATCAGTTCCCGAAGATTGGAAAGGTTTAACGTAATTTTAATAAGCTTTTATAACGTTTTTACTTTTGTTTAAAAGTTTATAAACAAGTTGTTTTTCGTATATAAACGTTTCGTACGTGCATACATCGACGATATTATCGTTTTTAACATCAATGCCGAAAAACATATAAAGCACCTACGTATCATATTGGACATATTTAACAAAACGCAGGTTTACATTAACGCGGAAAAGTCCTTTGTCGGCTTTCTAGCAGTCCACCTATTAAGTTACAACGTTAATAGAAACGGAATTTCTAAAACAAATAACCGCATAAACGCGTTTAAAAAATTCGCTTTTTCTAATACGTTTAACGCTTTAAAAACCTATTTAGGTATGGTAATTTAGCTGCGCAAAGGAATTACGTAATATAACGTTAAAGCAGTACCTTTCGAGCAACGAAAAACGGAGCTACTAGCGAAACTTAAAAAATCGGAAACCTTACCTACCAAAGTATTAAAGCAAACGAAACAAATACATACTTCTAAAATTAAATTCGTATCGATAAACGAAAAAAAAGGTATAAAATTAGCTTTAATACTATTTATACACTTAATACGTTACGTATTACTACCAAAAAAATAAGCTTTTTTTTTTAAGGTAAACGCCTGCAAAAAAGCTTATAGAATTATGGTTTTCTAACTGGCTGGCGAATAGGACGGTTAAGCCATTCCCGGCAAAGACATACCTAAAACCGAAATTAGGCTTATCTTTTTTATATCCCAATTAACCTTTAACGCAAAAAAAAAAGTACGAATTTACAGAAGGAAAAATGGCCGCTTTAATATAAGGATAAAGAAAACTCCGAAAGCTTATTTAATTTAGCCGATTTCCGGTTAACGTTTTTACGGATCATGCTTTTATAAAAAGAATTGTTATTTATACGTTTTTAACCATTATAAACCTTAACAAAGCTAACCTTAAATTAATTAATATAACTAATTTTTTATTGCAATTTTAATTAAAAATATATTAGATCCCAAAAAAGCTTAACGTAATACCAAACGCGTTATTACGCCTGCCGACAATGGTCTCGGATTAAAAAGTCGCTAAACGAAACAAATTTAACGAGTTAAATAATATAAAAAATAACATTAATGTTTGATATTTTTTAATAGAAAAGGACAAAATTTTATAAGTTATTTCCGTTATCAGTAACAAATTTAAAGCCCGTATTATCGCGGAATATGCAATAAATTACCGGTATAAGCACGTATACATTATGCTGCAGAAAATAAAAGCTAACGAGCGTAAAAAATAACAATATCAGTTATTTAAATTACAGGATAACCTTTTATATTACGTCGAGTTGGACGGTTATAAAAGGTTATACATATTTTATACCTACGTCCAGGACGTTTTAAAGCTTATATATAACAAAAAGTACTATTTCAGCAGGAATTGCATAATGAAAAATTTACGTAATATTTATTTCGCAAAAAAATACTTTAAAATATCGAAATACCTTAGCTTTTGTTCGGTCCGCCGAAAAAACCAAACGGATTAAAGCAAATTACCAGGAAAACTGTTACCCCTGTTAACGGTTAAGTTACCGTACTATACGATAATTATGGACTTTATTACGGATACGCCGGAAATAATATCTACAGATACTTTTTAAGCGTTAATAAGGTATAATACGTTAAATAGCTTATGTACTATCTTATATAAAGCTAGCAAAAAAACGTTATTAATACCTAATAATACGTGGTATACGGTTAAAGATTCGGTAATAATAACGTTGAAAATGTTACAGTTTTATAATTAAAGGTTACTTATTATTATTATCAACAATAAGGATTTAAAGTTTATATTTGCCCTATAAAACGAAATATTTAACGTTTTAAGTATTAAATTACTTTTCTTTACGGCATATCATCCGCAAACGGACGGATTATCCGAAAGGAAGAACCAAATCGTTAAAATCGTTATACGTTTCTATATAACTACGGACCCTAACGTTTTATAAACGGACATAATACCCGCTTTACAACATTATTTAAATAACTTCCTGGCGATTACAATAAAGCGATCCTTTAACGAATTAATGCTCGGATTTTAACCTAAATCAACTTTGAATATATTAAACGAGAAAAAAGGAACGGTAATCTCGGAAAACGCAATAAATATCGTACGAAAAAATTATGCTAAGGAAACCGTCCAGCTAGCCGACCTTGCCAATATGCTCGCGAAAAAGGTACGATAACCGGCATATCTAGACGGAATTCAAAAAGGGCGAAACAATATACCTTAAGCTGCACTAGGGATACCATTTACCTAGGCAACCTAAACGGAAATAATTACCTACTCGGGCCGGTCCGTTCAAGATTCTCGACTAAATAAAAAACCAAGCATATAAGCTAAACTTCCCTACCAGTTAAAAAGTCCACCCTATCGTTTCGGTAATACAGTTATACAGGCCAAAGCAAAGAAAAAATCCATTTAAACGAAGAACTGCTAAACCTAGCCTAATGGCCGTAAAGGGTAACGTGCAGAAATGGGAAATCGACGACATCGTGGACCAGCGAATTCGGTAGTACAAAAAAAACCCATCCGTTAAATATTTCGTCAGATAGACAAAATATACAGCGAAAAATAACGAATAACGTTCTAAAAAAAAACCTTCTCATAACGAGTAAAAAAGCCGTTATCGAATATGAAGCAAAGCATCTAATCGATTAACCAAACGAATATCTAAAAAAAAAAATAAAAAAAAAATAAAAAAAATAAAAATTAATCCGCTTTAACGATATTAAAATAACAGATAATAAATACGTAATTGCATCTATTATCGATATAAAAAAAGGAAAACCGAATAAAAGATAATAATTAACATTCGTTATATCTTTTCTACATATTTTATTAAAGTCGTTAAGTATTTCGTTTTATCTATCATCTAATCCTACCAACAACTTTTATATATCTTCCGTACTTAAATATTATTATCTCCTCGCTAACTTTAACCAATTTTACGTTATACTTATCTTACACCTTAAAGCTATTCGTACCTTCCTCAGAAAATTTTACGTTATTAAAAAGTTGCACATCGTCGACATTAGAAATTTTCTAACTATAAAAGGGTAATTTCCACTAAAAATTTCCACCCTTTTTTTCCTTTCTTTCTTACCGCCGATTATCAACAATTCCCATACAAATCGGTAATCGTTCGCAACCCTACACAAAAATTTAATTACTTCTGATAAAAAATCCGCTTAACCTACTACTTAAAGGTAATTAAGTAAACTATAATCCCGTTATAGCAAATAAAAAAACTACCTCCAATATTACCTCGAATTTTCAATCCTTTAATAATAATAAAAACAAACAAATTAATCGCTTTAATATACTTATATTTATAAACGACAACCCATTAATAACCGCAAACGATAACTGGCTTAATAATAACAATAACGATAAATAAAATAAGGACAATCTTAATAATTAAAATAACGGCAAATCCGTCGAACAGGTCGATATAATCGTTATTACCAAACTAAACTTTCCTACCGGAATCCAAAATAATACTATCGTTAAAAAAGGCGAAAATCCTTTTTAAATTTTTAATTCGTTTAATACTACTTTAAACCAGATATTCTTTACCGAAAAAAGGGTTACCCTTAACGAAAAAACAATTTAAAAAAACGATATTATTTCGCCTAATACCTAAATCGTCGTCGACGATTTATTCAAAAACTCGGATAAAACCCTTACGTTAAATAAATTAACCAAGCCGCTATTTTTGATAAAAACTGCGCTAAGCTTAACAAAACGATAGATAATTTCGCAAAAAAATCGGCATCTACGATTATTAATCGATTCAGCCCTAACATAACCGGTTATAATAGTAGTAACGATAAAAATACAGATATCGGCCTAAACAGTTTTACCGATTTTCAAATAAAGGAATATGTTTTAGTAAATACCGATACCGAATTTCCTAATATCACGCCAATACCAATTCGGAAATCCACCTTTACGGGAAAAAAGCTATCCTTAACTTAATAATTAAAGCAAACCGCTAAAAAGCGTTTTCCGTTTACTACGACGCTTTTAGCGGCCAAAAAAACGAAACGTAAGTTAACCAAAAATACTAAGCAGGAGGTTACAAACGTATACGACGAGAAGAACGAAAAATCCGATAACCAAACCGGAATAAAAGCTTACCTTACACGTACTCGTAAAAAGTGCGCTTACGATACCCATTTAATAGCTAAAGTTACTAAGGAAATTAATAAGTTCGTTGCCAAAGACAGTACCAAGATTTATACTGGATACCCTTACGTTAAATCGGTTAAAGATCGCGTAAAATAAGTATATAACATATAAAAATATAAAAAGGCTTACGATAGCAAGTTGCCAGCCAAAGCGGTTATTTTAACCACCAAATTTTGCGACCCGAAAAGCTACTTAAATGGTAGCATTAGCGGTTATCTTGCAGAAATGGGATACTTTAATTTGTACTAAATTACCTTTGATACCAAAAAAAGTAACGCCACTGTCGGCAACGACTCCGCTATATATTCCGTTATCTTTTTACTTCAAAAAAACATTAATACCATTAATAAAAAGCTCGAAAAAAAGGGCTTCTATAACGTTGGTAACGCCGCCTTTGTCGATACCGATGTTATTTATAAGGCCATCGAAAACAAAATTAATAACAAAATCGATAAAGCTATCCAGGATGTCGAAAAAAGGTGGATTTAACTGTTAAAGCTAACAAGAAATTTCCATCCGGTATTACTAGCGATTTAACCGCTATTTAACACCGTTTAAATATAATTGAAAGCATTTTTTTACGAAAGTAAATCTAACAGCAGTTATCCTAAAAAAATGGTTAAATTTTTCGGATATTACGTTAGAATTATCGCACAGGATTTAAGCAATATACGCCTATAGGGATATGCAGAGGTTTCAAAATTTGCAGTTGTTTTTATATATATAAGGATTAAGATATAGACGTTGGTTTTGTTTACTTTAATTAGTTATTTTAAACTATCTGGCCGTATTCCTGGTTATAGCACCGTACGTTACACGGTTTTTTTAGTATAAAGGGAGGACTTATTAAGGGTTACAATGGTCCGGGCATACCTGCCTGCTTCTCGTACATATATACCTACATATCCCCACGTAATCTTCGATAGTATACGAAATCCAGACTTTTTACACCTTCATACAGTTATACGTATCCTACATAAGACTACTCGTAACACGTAAAAAACCTTAAGTCAACAACTGTGATATCGTACTATTATTCTGTCATCCCCATCATTACCCAAGTAATCCTTAACACGTTTAAATAACGCCTTCCCGGTTTCTATTAACGCTTTATTTAAGCGTTTTACTTTGCCGAAGGTTAAATTTATTAAGTAAGGAAACCGATATAACGCAAACGAAATCGGAATAATAAAAGGTATAAGGAAAAATGTTTTCGTTTTCGGTAAAACCTTTAAAAAGTTTATCTTTTTAAAGGATACTTTTAAAAAAAGATAAATTATTATAACCGTATATATTAATGCTAACGGACGTTCGTTATTATTATTCGTAATTTTTAATAATATTAACGTATAATAATAATAATTTTCCGATTTAGATAATAAAATATACGAAAGTTAATATTTTACCATTTTAAAAAACGGTTAAACGAATACCGAAATCGGCTTAAAATAACTTCGTAAAATTTTTATCCTTAATATTAAATCCGAAAACCTTAACAAATAAAAGCTTTTAATTATCGACGGCCATAACAGCTATATTACCGAAGATTTTATATACTATATCTTTAAAATAAGATTTATATTATCTCTTTACCTATTTACGCTTTTTATATTTTTTAGCTTTTTAATGTAAATATATTTATTACGTTAAAACTGTAGTTCCGCTATTAATTCCGGGAACGTTATTACGGGCGGGTTTCCGAAGTTACAAATAAAACCGATTTTTTTTAAGCGCTTTCGAAAGCGTAATACGAAATTATAATAACTTCGAAATATATTTTAAAGAGTTGGAAAGTAATAAGTTTGCGTTTTATTCATAAGGCGAAAATGTTAAATAATAAATACGTTAAAGAAAAAAAATAGTTAATATATTTACTTTAAAATCGATCTGTACCTTATTATGTTTTAACTTTTTTATTTAAATAATTGCTTTAAATATTAAAATATTTAAATTATTTAAGAATTTAAAATAATTCGAAAAATTCTTAATAAAAGTTATTTTAAGTTATAAAAATCTTATTATATAGCTTTTGTTCTGTAAATTCGTAAAGGCCTTTAACGAAAAAAGGAACAAGTTTTCCGCCGCCGAGGTTTATAAGAATTAATTAACTGCAGCTTTTAAAAAGGCGAAATCTAAAAAGCGTAAAAAGGTATAACCCGAATTAAATAAGAATTTCCTAAGAATAATATCGGTTAAAAAAGTAAAGGTAAAGCTTAGGGCTTTTACGAAGAAATCCTTTATTATTACTCGGCGAAATCAACAGGAAAACGAGTTTTCCGAAAGCGAAGAAGATAGCGACTATAATCCTGATTGCATTATTGTGCGTGGCTATTAGTATGAAGTTAATTGATTAAATGGTTGTTGAAATATTCTTAATTGCGCTAAAGGGTTGTGTTATTGATGGCTTCAAAAATGGGTGGCGCGTTGATGGGGTGGAGCGTTGGTGGGGGGGTCGCCTTAGAGCTTGATCGATAACTTTTAGGGCCTGAACGACAACGGCTTCGGGACACAAATTAGTGGCCTAATGGCTAATGACACAGGTGTCGACACCACCACGCCCGCTTTGAAGAATAGTTGCTCTGATAAATCCTTAGCCGTTGCCCCATCGAAAAAATAGGTCGACGTGCAATGTAGCTTTTTGGTGGATCCCTGCCAAGGCTCGGCTATTTGCCTCGAGGAGGCAAATAGTGGATCGATGACGAGTGCATAGGACGAATTGGTGCCGCCTCCTAAGCGACTGTTCATTACAGTCGTTTAAGAGGCGGCACCAAGTTACTTCGAGCTTACTGACCAACTATCGATGGCCCGTACAAAGTAGCATGGCTTAATGGCTTATTGACAACGTGTACATCAGTACACATAATAAAACTGGTGACTTATAATGTATCATTCGTATTTACTCCAGAGCCCTAACCCTAAAGCAGTCACCTCCCGGATTATGGACTTTTCTCTCCCGCAGGTAGATATCGCCGATCCTTCTTCATTCTAACCTTTCGCAGTATACGCAAAGCCCGTATGATAACGAAAGTGGTTGCCGTACGCCGAATCTGTTCTTGAATCGGAAGTTCCTCCATATTCCACGCCTTAGAACGATAAAAGGGCTTCGAATTGATGGATTTTTCACCCTAGAGCTTCAGAAAGCGAAGGTGACGCCTCCTAAGCGACTGTTGCTAACAGTCGCTTAGGAGGCGGCACCTTTGATAAATCCATCAATTCAAAGCCCTTTTTATCGTTCTAAGGCGTGGAATATGGAGGAACTTCCGATTCAAGAACAGATTCGGCGTACGGCAACCACTTTCGCTATCATACGGGCTTTGCGTATACTGCGAAAGGTTAGAATAAAGAAGGATCGGCGATATCTACCTGCGGGAGAGAAAAGTCCATAATCCGGGAGGTGACTGCTTTAGGGTTAGGGCTCTGGAGTGGATACGAATGATACATTGTAAGTCCCCAGTTTTATTATATATACTGATGTACGTCAATAAGCGAAGTTACTGATGGTGCTTCCTAAGCGACTGTACTGTGGTATCGGGCAAAAGTTTTATCACACTGTCAGGTACCAGTGGGCCGTGCTAGTAGCCACGCTACCAAAATTAGGTGTAGCTTTTACATGGGTCAACCGCAGATGCATGCGAACAATTGCAGCCCTTTTGCAGTTCCTAATCCAAGGTAGGATATCACTAAGTGGGTCTTCTAGCTGGCATACCCAACAGTGTGATAAGACTTACCCCTAACACCATAGTAATGAACAGCCGCTTAGGAAGCGCCATCAATTCGTCTAACGTATTCGTCATCGATCCACTATTTGCCGTTTCGGGGAAAATAAACGAGGCTTGGCGGCGATCCACCAAAAAGCTACATCGAACGTCGACCCACTCTTTCCACGGGGCAACGGCTATGGATTTATCAGAGCGACTATCGTTCAAAGCGGGCGTGACGGCGTCGACGCCGGTGTCATTAGGCCATTAGGCCCCTTATTCGAGCCTTAAAAAGCGTTGTCGATCAAGGCCTTACTTGCCAACAGGGATAGCGGCAAATTTTGTGCATCTATGACGCATGTTTTTTTATCTAATCATAGAGTGCTCCGACGTTAGCCCCCCACCACGTAGCCGCCCCAAAACGGAATGATCGTCTCTTGCGGCTCTCCCGGTGTTTGTTTGGCAAGAAGAATTCCATTTTTCCAAGATTGTAGCATGGGAGGCTTGTCTAATACGCGCATGTACGAATACCTGGAATATTCTTCTAACTCAACACGATCTATAACTGAATCACATAAGATTTCGTCGTATTCAGCCCTGTCCTGAGGATGGATCCCAAGGCTCCTGTGTCCGGTTTTATGATTGGTGATTCAACCCTGGGCTCACACGCCTTGGGGATCGGCGCTTGCATGCTCTGATGATTTTCAGCCACAATGACCTAATACAGATACATTCGCATGTGACAACCAGGAGTGGAACACTCCCACACGATCCAATGTTCATTGCAGAGGTCATGTGCATCGGCAGGGTATCACCCCCGTTCCTTTCTAGGTGCATCATCTAAGACACCATATGCATGTTCGGCACGATCTGATTACCCCTTTCGGACACCTGGGAGTGCAGCCGTACGTAGTCGATGTCGGCTGGAGGGCTCTGGCGGTCCTTGTGTGCGACTCTGTGCGCGTTGCAGCCCAACGGGAGAACGCGGAGACATCGATTTCGACGTTCTACGAATATTTCACGTATTCGCTTCATGAGGCGTGGGAATGCTTTTGGTAGATGGATCGTGGCTTTCGATGCCGAGGCCAGCGATACAGCAACAAGATCGTATCCGCCGGGATCGAATTGGTTTAGAGTGGAATACCAATATCTGGTCTGAAACAGTTGAAATATAGTCCTGCATCAAAAAGAAATGATTTCAGTTCGCGTCAGTATACATGAGTGGGAGATGTCATTCACGTACGGACGCCGGAAATAAGCATTGGTAACGATCAATGCTATTCTACTTTGTAAGTAGGTATTTGAAGAGATTCGATAGGTCTCGGCTCGAAGGCAGGACTCAGTAAAAAATCAGGTGCTTCGGCGGGAAGTCAGCCGATGTATAAGCCCTATTGTAAGATTCCAGGGCCGTCTTGCAAGAGATGTCCGTTGATAAAACGTCATCACACAGGATGATCTATAATCGACGTTATATTGTTTCCACATTCAGGCCGGAGTTCCTGCAGATGAGGCTTGTATGAAAGATCGTCATTCTGTATTGATGATGATTATTGGTGTAACTGAGGGGGTAACCCGTGTAAGTCTAGAAACAGAGAATAAAATTATAGCGTGGCCCTGTTTTCTTTCTGTCACGCAAAACAAATCCTGCTTCCATTTCTGATGTCCCGGGGCAGTCCCAAAGCGAACAACCTTGATAGTCCATGAACTCCTTTCCTGGTTTGCGGCGACCCGAGCACCCCTAAGTAATCAAATCAAATCTTTATTAAACGCCAGGGGACAGTGCGGCAACGAAGATGTGAAAGTAACCCTGTTTCACCTTGTTGATCGGGGAATTCCGAATCCGCCATGACGGCGCAATCGCCGTAAGAGTGACCTCTCTTTCGAAGCTTTAGAAGTTAGTCGAGCTGTGATAAGGGAGTAAGTTTGAGTATGACTGCTTACAAGGAACCTCCGAGGCAACAGGATCCTCATAAGAATTGATCTCTCGGGTTGTGGTAGACGACACAATGACGGCCGCTGATGCATCCGGGGAGCTATAGTCCATACGCACTACGTTTACTCGCAGAGTGTAGGTACCGGGGTAGGCGATGGCGAGGTCCGGAAACGTAGCGTACTGCAAAGAGCCGCTGCTGCCGGAAGCTTGGCCGTCGTCGACGCTCTTCATGGAAGTCGTCAACGTACCCCAGAGCTGATCCTCAAGGACCCGGCCGTATGGATCGAGGAGAACGATTTGGACGAAGTCATAGTCGGCATTGCTCTCCGAGCTAACGACCACGGGCGGATAGAGGAGAGCCCCTGCCTGGGCCTGGCTGGGGGGCTGGACCTCGACTGTGATCATACTCGCGGGCTTGGCCGATGAAAGATACGTGCTTTGCGTGGTGAGGACTCGAAACTATGGTAATGAGAAAGCGCGCTGCTGACTCATTAGAATCCCGCATCTTGAGAGAAGCCTGCCTGGGTTTTAAACTTCTTTGAAAGTTACACGGGCCGGTGGGCCTCCTTCCCGTTCAGATTCTTTTTGCAAACTTAGATTCTGAATAATTGACCAAGCATGGCTTCGGAGTGACGAAGCGAGCGACAACCCTCCAGGACCACGACCTAGTATGTACCCATGGGTGTGTATGTCGTATTGAAGTCTTACAGGTGCCGGTTTCAGAGGTGTATTTATCTCGGCAGGGAGAACTAGAGTGAACCACCGGCTTCAGCGTGGATTGGTAGCGTCATGAGTCGTGGCGGAACCCAGTCAAACTTTCTTTCCGCCCCTAATGTTCTTTGAAGTGATGCTCATTGCTGACATTTCTTCCATCACACTTGATCGGGTCCCTTGAAGATAGTGGACTTAACCACATGGGTCTCTGACCCTGTCCTATACAGAATAGGGTTTCGCACATAATGGGTGTGGCTTGAGGTTAGGTGGCACAGAGGACTAATTGCGTACTTCGTGAGTAAGAAGCCATTTATGTGTTCACTAATTCTCTAAAGCCCTGGTGTGGCTACGTCGCAGCGCATATTTGTTTTGGTGCTTTGGTCATAAATTCACGGTGGCTTTAATGGGTTAGATAACATGGTTCCATGAATGACATTAGGAAGCGCAATGAGACCATTGATGAGGCTGTCAGCAGCTTCATTTTGCTGGCCGCCGCAGATTACGTAGAGGTCGCAGGGGTATTGCTTAGTTGCCTCCACCCGCCCACTCTTTCCCAAATACGGTTAAAATGTAGCTCCCCATACAATCTGTATGGGAAATAACCTCAGGGCAACATCAACAACAATTATCGTTAGCTTCACCACCCTACTACTTTATGATAACTAACGCGAATTTAAGGCAGATAAAGCTATTTACACGCTTCCCAACGGGTATTGAAGCCCAGCTTGAATATGTCAAGAAACAACGCCTTCTCCTTTCCTCGCCGCTGCTTAAACCTGCCGTAACACCTTCAAGGAATGGCTAGGGAATCGTGTGGGGCGGGGGAGGTGACTAACTAAACATACCCCTGCGACCTGTACTGTAGCTCTCTGGAGCGTTGCGATCAACGGAACGTGGGGGTTTTACCAAATTGCCGGAATTGTAAGGCGTATGACCGGGGTTAACGGCCAATCAAGTCGGATGTCCCGCGGTTCTCGCTTGGGTTACAGTAGCACCCACCCAACAGACGACAAGCGCGAAAAAGCAAATCGCTTGATTTAGAGCGAGAAGGGAAGTACTCCTGCTCAACGTGAACCTTCTTCGAATTGACCGATCATTACGCAACCCCTAAACTCGATCGATCAGTTGCTGTGGCGGCTGACGTCGAACTCGGCTGATTCATCTGTGTAAAGCCTCTGCGGTTCTACTGGGTTAAAGACATCGCAGAATTCGTATACTTCATACCTAGAACGAAAAACGAACAAAAGCTGTCCTAGCGGGTCCAACTTTTCTTTTGGCGGTCCTGTATTCCTGGCTGCTAACCGCAGGCGATTCCCGGAGAAGTTGTTTTCCAAGTATATATGCATTTAGCACTCTGGTATCATCCAGAGGCGCCGTGTAGGAGGTGCCGACCAAAACATCACTACTCTGAGGATCCAAATGATCGTAACCCAAGGCAATATTGTTCATATATCGTGGCTAGTTGGACTTCACAGATTCGGCAACTGCTACTCCAAGTAAACAGGCTTCTTGCGCCCTGTTCCCGGACCCCGAATGGCTGTGATGCTCGTAGTCAGCTGGCGACTCGACCAAACGAATCTACTACTCGGGGCGAGGCGCTTCCATAGCTTCTATTAGTCGCCCGCATCTGCGCCTCTGCATCCCCATCATTTTGGAGTAGGCGGGGTTTCCTCTTTGCTTTGCAGATGGAAGTACATTCGCCCGAGTACGATTCCCTTTTCAACCAGTGGTTTCGCGCCTAGGTGCAAACCAACCAGTCTAGACTGTCACATACTTGCTAAGCGACCACCCTATTATGTACTGTCCACATATCCCGTTTGGATCTTCCTTGCCTCAGATCTGACCCATAGATCGGCGACTAGTAGAGCGGTTTAGGAGCCCCTGCTTGTCTGTGGCTTAAGTGCCTGCAAATTCCGTCTGGCGGTTATTTATTGGCACTAGTTACTCGTATAGATCATCATTTGACGGGCTAAAAGACTCATCATTGACCCGTGACCACAGGACAGAATACTGAGTTGGCACGCGTGATTCGGTCCTGATCACTGAATAATTAAAGAGAGTGACACGATTGAGCCCATGGTTGGCAACGCAAAATGTATTGACGTTGAATCTGTGTGAACATGATGAGTAGTAATCCTCGGGGTTGCGCCGGGCGAAAATGAACCCCTAGAAATACATGTGCGGCGCGGACTAATTAACTGATCAGCCAAGCCATATGCCCAGCCCTGCACCCTGCACCCTGCACCATTTTAATAGCTGATGTGTTGACAGCAGGCCTGCTATCATGAAAATAGGCACTATCCACGAACATGGGACAGACATGGTGACCGGGTTTTATAGATATCGTCAGTATTACGAAACCTATACGGCTCCAAGGCAAATGAAAGTAATCGTATATACCTAAGTATATCCCTTTCTAGTTATACTGTCGTCTCCCTGTAGCCCCCGTATAGTTACGGCAGTTTAGCTTTAGAGGGTATCTATAATTCTCCTCCAGAAGCGTACAAAAGGCCCTGTTTCAAATAGGTCTCAGAAACAAATGCGAAACCGGGGCACACTCCATGGTGCTTCGTTATATGCCCTAGCCGGCAGCGTTTTTCGGCTTTTCAATTTAGCGTAAATCATTACCTCTCCTCAAGCGCTTCGTAGATAGAATTAAGATACGAAAAGCACAAATACGAGAACAGGCCGAGTAGGTAGGCATAATCAGTCTCGGCACCTTCAATCTTGGGAGACGTACCTCAGCTCGCTGTGGTGCATTATGCTCCAGTTCTATCGATTTCCTACAGTAAGATATCGTCGCTAAAATGATTTTGGCGATGTCTCAGGCGAAGGATTCGGAGCAGCCAAAATGTTGCGAGTATGAACATGGGACATCACCATCAGGATCAGCTTGATATCAGGGTAATCGATATTGTACGTCTTCAAGGCCGAATTAGAAGCATAGCTGGTTACATAAAACTGCTAATCGCCATGCTGTGCCAGGACTTTTAATTGCCACTCCCCCAAAGTTGCTAGCAGCATCCATGAGTTCACCTCTCCAGGAGACTGTCGAGAGGGGCCTGTCACCGCTGACACGGTCACCCTTTCTCATTGGGACTGTCTACGAATCTCAGGTGGCCGCCATGGCCTCGAAAACAGCCGAGAAGGCATGCAGATTGATGATTTGACTTCCGCCGCGACCATTGGCGGCGGCATGTGTAAGCTTAGCACTCAGCTCCGCATGATGAGGGTTGGGATATAGGTAGAGAGGCGTCCGCACATGACTCAAAGCTGAATACAAGTTGCTACTGTACATGCAACTAATACTACCGAGCGCTTAATGTCACCGGTGCGCCGGTGGCCGCAGATAGAATCCGCGACGGCAACCATCATTGGGCTTCTAGGTACACCTCATGCCTGCCACACTCCGCCCGGGAGTAGTGGGTACTGGTGGTTGACAGGGAACCTCGGCTCTGCTTCACGAAGGAACTTTGGTCCGTAATTGGACGCCATGCCATTCTTTCATCTGGTCGCCAAGCACAGCATTGACCATCCTCTGTTGCTTCAGCATATTGACCCCCCGAAACTTCTCTGAGGCGATCTCAATGCCGTACATAGAACCACAGCCTCCCGAAACATCCTGCACCACGAGCTCAGTCGGCGAGAACTCAGCAGCTAACTTGTCCCATATTTCCGACTCGGCAGGATTAAGGTAGTCGGGCTTCTCCGGGGTGGTCGAAGGGCTTCTTGAGGCTGTCGCTGTTGCTCCTGAAGACGTCGAATATCTAGATTTGTGGGCTGGAAGTATGGCGGATTGGGAACCTGTAGGTGACCAGGCATTTGCTCGACTAGTGGCGGGCGATCGCGCTAGCCGTCCAAGCTGGGTGGTTGCGACGGCCTGTCGGGCTGTTGTGAGAGCTAGCCGGCGACACCGAGTGCACAGCATGATCGAAAGATGCGTGTAGCAGAGACCAGAGACGCTGCTGGATCCTAAGCTGAAGAGACGGATGCAAGTTAAAGTTCTTCGTTGTCCCCGGTGTAACTGGCTCTTCTCGTACTGTAAGCAGTGATGTTGAAAATGACGATGAGGCCAAAGCGCCTTGTAGATGCACTAATTGAATCATCGCTAATTCCGAGGGCTGACCTCGGTCTTGCAATTGGCCGAAACCCGCGCATTATCCCTGATCCGGACGCCCCGGTATCTGCATATATTTTGGCATTCTATCAATTTGCGACTCCGGTCAGCCATTTAATGTGCCTTGCTCCGTTCATGCGCGGTCCAAGATAACTACGGCTCCTATCCAGAAAATCCCGCTTTTCACTTCATTAACTGGACTTTCGTAGAATGCACAATGCCGTTTCCGTTTAGAAAAAGGACGTGGGGCATATAAGAGTTGTGTTAACGATTACATGAGGATTCCCCACAGAGGTGGGTCCTGAGGCCCTTTATATAAACATATTGCCACAATCCGGTCTCGGTGTTACCTGCTCTACGGGATACCTTACACATCTCGTTCACCGAACCGGATTCGAAGCATTCGGCCTACACATAGCAATCACTCGGGAAGCCGCTGCTAATAAGCTGCACTTGATTATGGTCCGTGGTATGTATAGCCCGGAATTATTCACAGAAATGCGTAGAGTCATATCTTCCTGTTATTATTAAGGCCTATAGGGTCTATTTATAATGAAGCTCGTAAGTGACGTGTCTCTGATATGTCCAAATGCGGGGTCGATATGCTACAGCGGGTATCTCTCAAGGCTTGTCTATGATAGTTCAGGTTGTTATAGTTTAGGGTCGAACTTGCCCCGGATGCGCTCGCCAAACATAAAGAAAGCAAGGGGTATCGGGATGAGAGCAAGAGAAATGAACCCGAGTACGCTGTTTCCCATCCTAATCCGAGCGCGTTATACATCTCGAGACCACCCAGAGGAAGCAGCGCGCCGAGGAGGGATCGTAGAAGTGACATAGCCGCCCTACATGAGGCCGCGTAGCGAGGATAGGTGTCGAGGAGATAGTTCTGGACGCTGAACTACGATGGAAGTCAGCTTCAGCGGTCATCTAACAGAGGATTTGCACGTCGGAACTTACCATAACACCCATCAGCCCCGTGCTGAAGATGAGAACGCCAATCATGGGCACGATCCAGTGCACCGTATATTCCGCGGTCCATCCGTATATGAACAGACCAACGGGAAGCGCGATACCGCTCGGGAAAGTAAGGACAGGCGTGATTCGGATCTCGGGCTTGTGAGTGTTCCCTTTTCCTTGTTGCGCTTGACTATCTTATCGCTCAGTGCACCGAACATGATAACCCCAATCAACGTGCCCAGTCCGGCCGGGAGAAAAGTCAGGCCAGTGTCGCCCTCGCTGAGGCCGTATTGACCGGCGTAAACGAAGGAAAGGTCGCGAAGAGGAGATAGAGGATTCCGCATAGGATGGCGACGTAAAGCGACATGAGGGTGACAATAGGTGTGACGAGTAAGAGCTTCAAGGAGCGAACACTGGCCAATTTAAACTGCTCCTTGGGTGGTGCTCTCCCAGAAATTCTACTGTACAGATCTGGGTTGCCTGTTTCTTTGCGCAGTCTACAGGCCTTCTGCTCCATTAAGACCGGCGCAAAAGGCTCTCGGAGACAGAAGAACGAGACGGGGATGCAGAAGCCGCCCTGAGCTTCGAGTCAGTCCTGCCGCAACTATACGGTACACATCTAAAGGCGGACCCACCACGATGGCAATCAACCAGTATACCCACCGGCAACCGGCGGCCTCTATCAAATATCCACCGGCAATGGGACCAATGCAAGGGCCGAGAAGGGGACCCATAGCCCATGCGGACATGGCTCTACTGTGCTTCTCGACGGGCATCACGTCAACAATACTGCCACTGCCGATCGTCACCGGCACCGCTCCAGAAAGGCCCATAAGCAGCCGGAAAGCCATGAACATTCCCATGTTCTTGCTCAGGGCGGTGCAGACAGTGAATATGACGAAGAGGATGTTGCCCCAAAAGTACAGCAGCCTGCGACCGTATATCTCGCTAAGCGGCGCTACCGCAAGCGGACCAAAGGCGAAGCCGAGGATGTAAATAGACACGAGGAACGTCGCAGTCGTCGCGGATGTCTCATTGAACTCCTTCATGATGGCGGGGACGCCGGGTGCGAACATCGAGGAGACCAGCGGGCCGTCGTTATCCCCTCAGTCACATAACTGGCGGACGGATGAGTGATGTTGTCCAACTCACGTTACAAGGGTCAGGATCGACAGTACGGCAATATTGAGCCATTTCTTTGTATCGGACCAGTTCATAGGGTTCTCGGGGTCATCTGGGCCGTCCCAGTCCACAACATTCGGGTCTGTCCCGGTGGCCTCCTGCTCCTTGGTAGCACCGGCTTCGACGCCGACATCTGCATCGGATACTAAAGTATTGTCGCTACCAGGCGGCGTTGATACCGGTCTTGAATCGGTGTTGGTCATCGGATGACCCGGTTCTGGCTTTGATGGTTCTGCCATGACTGCTTGACGTTGCGATCTCTACTCTAAGAGGAAAGCTATGGTACTATTATGATACTAGCGGTCTTGGTTGTTCGTCTATAAGGCTAGCTGCAACTCATTCCGGGATTTTGGAGAACGGCGCTTCACCAGCAGTATTTTTATCCCTTTTGGAATTTGACATGGACCCTCGGCAGGCATAGTGCGTGTCGGATCCGGGACCGTTCCGGGGGCTATTATGCACAGAGTCATACGCGGCCGGTGCGAACGGGTTCAGCCGGCGTTATCAGTGACGGCATGCCTGCAATATGATTGATCTGAATCTGGCACTGCGGAGGGCATAGTCCATTCGGCGACGCATGTCTCCAGACATGTACAAATAAACTTATTAGCGCTAAGGGACGGGAGGAAACCGGATCACATAAAGTTATGAATCGGACTTCTCTGAATCCCACACGCCCGAAATTCTTGGGGTTCTAAACCAGACGTTCAGTGGCTGGGGAAGATTTGCTTTCCGAAATTGGACATGTTACAAAAGTTATGCTTGAAGCAATCGATAAGAAGGTTGCAAGAAATCCTATAAAGATGCAGAAGTGACCCCCTTACACGTCGTACTCGGCTGACACACCCCGTGCTCGATAGTCGCATTTCGTGTCCCATACGAGGCTTTAAACGAGGACATTTTAGATAGGGCCAAGTGTACCGGGTTGAAGCAAAGGCGTTCTAAGTTCTAACGACCGGTAAATACATTTCAGATTTCATAACGTCGAATACGTTATCCTTCGTCCATGGAATTATTTCACAAGGCATTTATGAACTCGCAGCGAAGATATGTTCTATTTTGGGGGTCATAGATAGGACTGTGGATATTCTTTTTGCATAAAAAGGCTTGACTAGAGCGCGTGGGAAGAGCCTAGCCTAGCTGGTCCCACGCCATGCTCCTTTTTGCATAACTAATAACTTTTGACCTCTCGCAAAAACCGGTTATAAAGCCGATCCGGAGCCGGCAGTGTCATGACTTCTTCGAACCCGATGGATGGCTCCGTCAGCTTTCTGCTCGGTTATAAGTCGATATAATGCGAAGGTGGTGTAACGTAAGTCATGTCAAGCGAAACGACCTACCTGCCTACATACCTCCGTACCTAGGGCTAGCCAACGTACCGATGATGCAGTGGGCGCCCCGGATACGCCTGACAGGGCATAATTATGACTGCGGCGTATCGAATTCCGATCTCCTATGCCAGACAATACATTGCTCAAATCCTTACCGAACTCCTTACTGCGTCATAAGGTAACTTCGAAGAATCACGAAGAAAAGCCGGTAGCTTCTCGGACTCCATTGTAAGCACGATCGATTCAATGTCGTTAAAACTGGATGACGTTGCAACCATCAGATTATCAGCGCCCCGCAGGTGACTATGGTAAAGATCGCAACCCCGCTGCAATACTGCCTCCCATGTACCGTTCCTCTTTGGGTTCATGTGCTTTTCTTTAACTATCTCTATATTCTCGATCTATTACTTGACCACCCTCACAAAGGGTCACATGTCGGATCCCAGGTCGCCCCTATCTAGCCAGATTTTCTATGTGTCTGCGCCGCGTAGCGGACGGTGAACGGTATAGTCTCCTCGACGTCGTATTGTGCTGGATCGCTAGCGTCACCATAGACATGTAACGCCTCGATGCTAAACTTATACGTTCCGGCGGGGGCATAGCTACCATCCGGCATAGAACCGTCCCAGAACAGGTAGTATTGGTCGCGCGACAGGTAGGTTAGGGGTGAGCCGAAGATGTCGCCAAGCACCTCATCGGTCGAGTTACCGCCACCGACGCGCACGAGCTTGTAGTGGACCTGAGGCGAGCCGAAGGCCAAGAGCGACACGGCGACGGGGATCGTGTCCTTGTCGGTCGCGGTACCGGGCGCGGGCAGGACGAAAGTCGCGTTGCTGCCGGTGATGGGGGTCAGTTGAGGGTCGGTCGAGAACGACAGGTAGCCGATGTCCAGGACCTGCACCGAATTGAGGCTACCGACCGCGCCGTTGTAGGGAAGCGAGAGGCTGTCGCCGTTGGTTCCGTTCAGGGTGATGTAGCCAGAGTAGACAGGGAGGCGCGAGCCGTCGAGCTCAGGTGGCGTGACAGTAACACCGATGACCGCCTCACCGCCGGCGGGGACCGTGACCTTGGTCTCGGACAGCTCGACAGTTGCGAACTCTTCGGTCAGCTCGAGTCCCGGGAAGAAGTCCGGGTAGATGTCGCCTGAGAAGGTGTAGGCAGCTGCGGCGCCAACGCTACCAAGCTCGTAGGTCACGTCCTCATCGCCCAAGTTGGTGATCGTGAAATTGGTGGTATCGACGAAGTAGTCGGTGTCATTGAAGGCGAGACCCGACTTGCTCAGAAGCGTGGTGGCGAAAGCGGCATCGTAGGCTCGGACCATACCGGCGCCCTGCTGTGCGACTGGGGCCAACACCGGGTATGTCGCGGTACCGTCGTTGAGGAGCTGCGGGTTGGCGGTGGCCGACAGAAGGCTCTCGATGGTGAAGGGATCAAACGTCTTGCGAGCGTTGGCGACCAGGGCGTAGATACCCGCCACCAGAGGGCAAGCCATGGATGTTCCGGAGATCACTGCATAGGATCCGAGGACGACCGGCCAGGTGGACAGAATCATACCACCAGGGGAGGCAAGCTGAGGCTTGATGTCCATCTCGAAAGTCGGGTTCCAGGTGGTGTAAGTGCTGGGATATCCGCCCGTGATGTTGTTCCTCTCCTGGGTCAGGGACACAGGGGCGGTCAGGGGGTCGTCGAAGCTAACGACGACCTCGGATCCGGCCTCCAGACGAGCGACCCAGGCTTCACCCTGGTCGGCGGTGACCTATGTCTATTAGCGACTTGTCGCCGTTACTCCCGAGAGTGCGAGACTTACCATTCCAACGCCCTCGATGCTCTCCACGCCGGTCACAGCGACAGCATTAGCGCCGATTCTAACATTGTTGTAGAACATGACGTATTTAGCACCAAACGCTGCGGCGTTGGTCGCCTTCTCTACGAAGGTACACGTTCCCCTTCGGATGAGGACAACGTAACCAGATAGATCAGGGGTGTCAGCGGGATATGGTTCGCAGCCGGTAGCTGGGTCGGTGATATCGTAACTAGGGGCCCAGAGAGGGAGGCTGACATCAGCCCAATTACTCGGTTCTCCAAGAGCGTATCTGAAAGTCTCTTCGGCGCCGCCGTCGACAGCGAAGGAAGACTCGGTGAGGAGGAGCGGCGTGACCTCATTGTCGAAAGATGCAATTGAGGTGACCTTCTTTCCATTAGACGCCGTGCTGGCATAGAACAAGCCAAACTCGCCATCATTACCCGCTGAGACAGTGCAGGGGACGCCCGCCTCGACGATCCTGGAAACCGCAACAGCCCACGGGTCCTCGCTCCAACCGGATGCGCCGCCGATGGAGGCTGTAATAATGTCGGAGCCCGCCTCATATGCCTGCATGTAAGCCTCGATCAACACATCGTTCGCAGCACCGCCAGTGCAGCCGAAGACTCGGTAAGAGCCCAGCGCGACATCCTTAACACCATATATTAGCAATCACCATCGTTTCAGCCCCAAGGATCCCCTTCGGCTTGACTTACGGGAGCAGCACCTGTGAATCCAAGTTCGTTCGCTTGTGCTGCAATGATACCAGCTACGTGGGTACCGTGACCTCCACAACCGTCATAGGGGCTATGAGGTTCAGCATGATCCCATGTGTATCGAAGCTTTTCGCGCCTCTACTTACTCAGGATCGGGCACCGGAATGTTATCACCGTTATAGTCGTCACCGACAATATCAGTGCCGTAGCTCACAAGGTAACCGGGGCCGAATCCACCCCCAAGAGCTGGGTGAGTATAATCCGTCTGGAGTTGGCTATTAGCATATTTCACCTGCACATGATTACGATACATACGCCGGAGTCAATGACACCAATCTTTACTCCCTTGCCTGTGATGCCCTTCGCTCGGAGCTTGTCCACTTGTGTCATGGCATGAGGGCTGAAGGTATTGTTGCCTAGCTGACGCTTGACATTGTGAATGTAACTCTGGCCCCCGACCGATCCGGTCCAGACAACTTCGTCCTTGGGAAGGTAGTACACCTTATTCGGCCACATCCGCTTAACGCTGCCGAGGGCGGCGACCTTGCTCGCTTGCACCTCAGCGTTGGCGATATCCTTAAACTGAATCGATGCTCCCCTGAACAACGTGTAATTCAGGGTCATACGTGTTTCGGCGACAGACCCGATGTGGCTGAAGAATTCGGCCGAATCCTATGTGACTCCCTCCCGGTCAGAATCACACCACCGACGGGGTGGGGCCGTCCCGTGTTGCTTACCGCAGCATCGTCGAACTCGACAATGTAGTTGCCCTGGAGGATCTTACTTTCGGTTTTCACCGCTTC
The DNA here is from genome assembly GCA_004155945.1 of Monosporascus sp. mg162. Taxonomy (NCBI): domain Eukaryota; kingdom Fungi; phylum Ascomycota; class Sordariomycetes; order Xylariales; genus Monosporascus; species Monosporascus sp. mg162. The sequence goes on from QJNY01000029.1 coordinate 61,924, forward strand.
TACTTGGGAGAAAAAGCCAGCCACGCTCACGAGCAGCGGCAAGAAGGCACCGGTTCGGACCATCTTTGCTGGGACTGCTCAGGGACGGACCAAGCAAGGAGGCGCGAGGGCAACGAAGGCGAGGGCAAGAGAGAGAACGAGCACAGCCGGACTCACTGAGAGAGAGCGATCACAACCGCTTCGCGCGTGCGGGAGCCATCCATATTTGTAGGCATTTACCTGGTCTATAGATTGTCATACTCGATTCCGACAATGCGGGCCATAGGCCGTTGCAGCACTAGGCATCACCAAAACACCGCAGCGTCTCATTCCGGCATGACCGGAATGTTGAGCTTGGCCCATTCGCAATATAACGATTACCCTTCCAGCTTCCGTTGTCGTATTAGGACACGAGCTAGAGTGACTACAGAACCGTTGTTGCTCCGCAAAGCTTGGCAACTTGGCAGGGGATTCGCAGTGCCGATGCAGCAATTGGCAGAATTAGCCCCGTCATGGAGATTGTAACCCTTATCCATCGCGGCGCACTTATCTCAGTCAGGCAGGTGGATGGTGCGAGCTGCGACAGATCCTACATCCGGGTCCAGGCATGCGTTCAATATCCATCATGAATCAGCTTCCTCCGTGGGAGAATAAAAGGTGAATCCAGACTGCGACGGTCATTGCGCCTTCCCCATCGCCCTTCCTAGCATACGAACTTCGAATAGTGCTATTTACATATGCAGTCACCGTTTCCGCTTCGAGTATATCAGCCGGACTTACCTTTTTGACGAGACATCATTGTGCCAGGTTGCTTGAGACTGTGAACATAGCATGGTAAACATTGTATAGGGAGTGTGCCTTGCCCTTTAGCGCCAGCACAGAAATCGCGGGTCGATAGTCTGACTTGATCAATGCCCCTTGGGGGTTCGACACATCATGGCAACATCTCGGAGTTGTCTTGTAGTGGGTCTACATTGCGCCACATCCGCGAAATGTGATGAACAGTTGTCTCCTTATCACTAGCGGCGATGGCTCTAGCGCTCATTCCGGCTGATATTCCCGCCAACGATCTTTTGTTTTGACGTTACATTGCCTAATGTAGTGCGCCTACCCGTTGCGGGGAGGCTCGAGCTATATTTGCCACGAGATAAAGGTCTGAGATCGGCAGACCCGAGTTCCAGAGCAGGATCCAGGATTACGGGCAAATACATAGAGCAGTCCAACAGCGACTCGTTCTGCATAGTCGACGGCGTTCAAAAGTGAGGCTCTGACTAGGAATCGAATCCTGGATGCGTCCGAAGGTCCCGTAACCTTCGCTCTAGTGGCTAGGCGGCGCGTTGACTGGAACCCCTTATCGTGGGGATCGCCGCCAACTTCTTAGCGCCTTTCCCTACGCCACCCCGGTTGACGGTTGGTCAGTTAATTGGCCGCCAGAACGGGAATGTGTGAAACAGGCGGGAAACAGGGGAATTGGTGAGCGCTGGTCTCTGATATCTTGAACCGAAATCACCTTCAAAACGCCGCTGGAGTGGAATCATTCGGCATCTGCAGTCCCCTGTCCGAGCTTGCCCTAGTTTCTTTTCTTTTTTTACCATGAAGCTTGCCAGTCAATCAGTTCAGTCAATGATTCGAAGAATCAACAAGCCACGCAGCCACGCACTCCTTGGCTTAACGGTTTTCGAGGTGTCTGAGTATTCCCGGACTGCCCATTCCGATGGCGGCGATCTTGTATTGTACAGTAGACGCAGGGCTCAAGAAGCTCCAGTGCCGCCGGCTGGTATACGAAGTCGATCTAACCGGTTTTTGAACTCGTCTCCATATGCAGCCACCCATGCAGCGCAATGCATCTCGTCGGTATTCGAAGCAAGATTAATGAAATTCGACATGCTCATTGGCTTGAATGGCGATACTCGGCACACCAACTTCCACGGTCTTTTTATGTCAAGCAATCATCTACTGGCATGCGTGGGCTAAGCTTTCGCTGACAAGCCGCTATTCGCTGTTGACGGATTCATAGGCATTCGGAATAAAACCCGGTGACCCGTATGATTTTATCATGTGTAATACTCATGATCACTGCGGAATATTACCATGAGAGGACCTACTCCGGTTTTAAGGCGTTTGTTGTTGTACGATGTGAGCGCGTTCTATAGTACATATTTGTTGAAATAGCAAAGCCACCCGCTTTGGGCTTGTTCTATAACAGAGGTTGAAGGTCGGTTCCGAGTCCCTTCGGTTTGTTCTGCCGCAAAAGTCGTTCATGCACCCCCTCCGCTCCCAGCTTCCATATATGATAATTTATCATGCCCCGCGAGCTGCGTAAGACTATCCGCAAAGCAACCGGCGGCCGGGAAAAGCCTACGCTTAAGGATATCAACAACATACGCCTAAATATTCGGAAGCGTATGCGTAAAAGCTTTATCGCTACGCAGGCTTTCATTAAACGATTCCGTGCTAAGGCTTATTACTTCAAGATCCGTTGGGAGAACGACGATCTTATTCCTAACAGGCCCGTCACCTTCTTTAGGTTATGCCGTGGTATATGAAGCTACGGAAAAAATATCTACAGGTGTCAGATATAGGGAACATCAGTTGTGTTGGATTGGATGACTAGTTGCAGGTGCTCTAGAACGCACACTAGGAATAGTCGGTCGCATATGGATTGGGAGGAAGGAATGGCGACATGGCGTCCACAGCAAGCCTTGATATAATGCGTGCACTTGCCGAAAAGCTGTAGATACAGTTAGCAAAGAAGCATTCGATTGATTTGAGTTGATTTGAGGTTTTGTGGTTGAGTTATTTGGATTGATTGTTGCGAGGTGCCAAAAAGTGGCCGACTCGGTGGTGCAGCCGACTCGGTGGTGTGGTACGTTATACGTTAACTATATAAAAACATTATGTGAAGATACGGGTCGCAAATCGGGGTACCGCTGTTGTTCTGATTGATCTGTGGTATCTATATCTGATTCTGTATGTGGGAAGGTGTGGGAGGTGTGAAGGTCTAGCTGCGTACATACAAATAGTGGGGCTAACGCGCCCACCCCACCGTTGCTCTAGGGACCCCCCCTACCAACAACAATTCCTTTAGCCACCATATCCTAACACGCCTTTATGGCTAAAGGGATTTTTGCACTGCCGTTGAGGTTATTTAGCCATCGCCGGCGCCCTCAAACTTTTAAGCTTTCGTCCTAACGTTTTTATTTTTCAGTAACCAGCCTAGTACTTTTTAAAAAGCTAGTTATATAAGTTTTTTAAACCGTTAGAAATAAATTAAATTTCGTAACGTGCTACACAAGCTCGCGGGACACTTTTTGGCACCTCGCAACAACAAATTCAAATAACTCAACAACAACATATCGCATTAATTCAAATCAATCGGATTCTTCTTCGCTAAACGTATCTACAACTTCTACATAAGTACGCGCATTATGTCCAGGCTTGCCGCAACGTTACACTTCCGTTCCTTGGTTTTAACCCTCTTACGACAACCTTCTTTAACTGTTATTAGCTGCGTTTTTTTAACCACCTTTTTCTTTTTAAACTAAAAGAGCTTGTTCCTTTTATATAATAAGTATTCCTCTTTTTTAAAAACGTTTGTTTTTAATCTTACAACGTTTGCTTAAAATATGGTTCGTTTCGCGCAATTAGGTAACTTTTTCCGGAAAAAAAAATTTTTTCGTACAAAATTAATAATTAATTTTTAATTAAAAAATAAACCGATTTAATTATCTTAGTTAACGAGCTATCTCAATAGTTTTTTATCTTTTTCTGCAAATAACGCGATTGCTACGTTATTTCCTTAATATTCCTAAAGGTTTTTGCAGGCGGGAAACGAATGGAACCGGCGGAGGTTAGCGGGGAGACGGTCGGCATAGGCACAACTGGAAAAACTTCCAATTCGGAAAAAACGTTATTAAGATCGAATGGAATAAAACCAGCTTTCGCGAATCTAAATTTGATATTATCGGACGTTATGGCAGTTTGGAACGCGTCGTAGAAGCCGGCGAGAAAATCTTTTTTGGTAATATAGGTATCATAGCGTTATATTAAGTTTTCGATATAACGCGAATAAACGCGTTTTAAAACAGAAAAATAAGATACATTAGAAGGTTAAAGCCGATACGAAAAATGCGCGGGTATACAAAGCGTAATAATATTATTATTAGCGCAATATTTTTCGAATTCCATCGAATAGTAACTTTTATAGCTGTCGAGGATAAGGAAACGTTTCGAACTTTTCGTACGCGTCCGAATATGCTTATTAAAATACTAGATCTATTTAAAACCTAATTTATTTATTGTCCAGCTATTATTATTTAATGCGATCTTTTAATTAGCTGCTGATAATAAGTTATTGCGGTATTAAGATTTAAGATAATTTTTTCCCGCTATAATAATAAATAACGGCACAGCCTAACTTTAGAAATTAACAGCTTAGATAATTATAACCCATTTTTATTACCTTGTTACGCTTGTTTAAGTTTTCTACGTTTTTCGGCATTGGTAATTATTATACCTATTGCCATAAAAAACCCTATTAAAAATCTAGTTTCGTCGAAGTTATAAATATCCTCTTTTACAATGCCGTGCTTTGCAATTATAGTTCGAATAAGCTCGAACCTCTTACGAAACGTTTCTGGATTTTCGCATAAAACCTGTTAATAATCGATTTTCCGATTTAAACGCATCGAAAGTTTTTTTTGCCGTTTAACAAAGTTCGACGCCCAGTTAATTCCAACGCATTCTGCAACGCGCTGGGCCAACAGTAAATTGGCCATATCTTCAACGTATTGAAATTTAACAGAAAACGCTCGCGTATTTAAGTCAAGGATTCTTTCGACAATAGATTTTTCTTCGGTCGGCGTCAATTTTCGCAAATAAAGGACAATATCGGCTCGGGCGCGTCTACCGTTAAACCGCGTTTCTAAGGTAGAATATGGGATGCCATAAATAGAACTAAGCTTTCTATAACTAAGTTTCGGATTTCGTTTCTTAGCCTAAACGGCTAAGTTCATTCTAGATATTTTTGTAAGTCGTTCTATATTGTGGTTGTTGAAAAGCAGGTAATTGAAGTTAGGTGCTTGGAATATTGGAAAAAGTGTTCCGCGAGTTTATGTGTCCCGCAAGCTTATGTAGCACGTTATATTTAATTTTTTGGTTTTTTATTATAAGATTCGTCGTCGATATCGTTTTTTTCACTTTAAGTAATCTTTTACTTTATAACCGTATTCGTTATAATTAAAATAAAATAACCTTTTATTTTATTTTATGAAAGTTTATTATTTCGATCGTTTTTAGCGTTATAACTTTATATCTTTAATTTTTAATTTTTGTTTTTTTTAACATTAATAATCGACGGTAACTTTTTAATAACTTAGTTAAATTTTCGGTAATCTTTTTCCATACATAAGGCGTTAATATTTTCGTTAACGTTATTATCAAATAATAATTTTTTTTCTTTATTAACCGTTATTGGTTAAATTTTTACTTGCTTATTTCTAAGTAATCTTTTCGGACGTTAATTACGCCGACAAGCCCTTAATTTAGTATTCGACGTAATTCATTACGTTTTACAAACGTTTTTCCCTTTTAAAAACGATTCGAAAATACTTGTAACGCTTTTTTTCTTTTAAGGCCGGAACTATTAGTTATCGTTGCTGTTATACGCTCTTTTGCGCCGAACCTGGTTCTTCTATATACCTTCCGTACGCCCTTAGCCTTTGCGGTGCGATGGCGAGCTTTAACGGGCCTTCAGTGACTTTTTCGAATCAAGCCGCGTTTGGCGTTACGACAGCTGGTAGTAGGGCGGCGAGCCCTGGGTACGCGCCCTTCCAGGCGGTACCTTAAATTACGTACAAAATGGGGTAGATCGAGATGTTAATGACGGGAATCTAGTCAAAAGACAACTAGGAAAATGCTACCATATAAAGATACGGGTCGCAAATCGGGGTACCGCTGTTGTTCTGATTGATCTGTGGTATCTATATCTGATTCTGTATGTGAGAAGGTATGGGAGGTGTGAAGGTCTAGCTGCGTACATATAAATAATAGGGCTAACGCGCTCATTCCACCGTTACTTTAGAGACCCTTCTACTAACAACAATTTCTTTAGCCACTATATCCTAATACGCCCTTATAGCTAAAGGGATTTTCGCACTGCCGTAAAGGTTATTCAGCCCTCGCCGGCGCCCTCAAGCCTTTAAGCTTCTGTTTTAACGTTTTTATCTTTTAATAACCAGCTGAATACTTTTTAAAAAGCTGGTTATATAAGTTTTCCAAACGGTTAAAAATAAATTAAGCTTTATATATTTAATTTTTCTGGTTTTTATCGTAAGATTCGTCGTCGATATCGTTTTTTCGTTTTAAATAATTCTTCGTTTTATAATTATATTCGCTGTAATTAAAATAAAATAGTTCGCCTTTTTTATTTTATAAAAATTTACTATTTCGATCGTTTTCGTTATTATAACTTTGTATTTCCGATTCTTTACCTTTATTTTTTAACGTTAATAATTTTAACGGTAATTTCTTAATAATTTAATTAACTTTTTAATAACCGTTTTTTATACGTAAAGCGTTAATATTTTCGTTAACGTTATTACCGAATAATAAATTTCCTCGTTATTAACCGTTATTAATTAAAATTTTACTTATTTATTTTTAAGCAGTTCTTTCGGACGTTAAATGCGCTGACAAGCCCTTAGCTTAATATTCGACGTAATTTATTACGTTTTGTAAACGTGTTTTCCCTTTAAAAGCGATCCGAAAATATCCGTAACGTCTTTTTTTTTTTAAGGCCGGAACTACCAGTTATCGTTACTGTTATACGTCTTCTTACGCCGAGCCTAATCCTTCCCTACACCTTCCGTACGCCCTTAACCCTTACGGTGCGACGGCGAGCTTCTACGGGCCTTTAATTACTTTTTCGAGTTAAGCCGTGTTTGGCATTACGGCAACTGGTGGCAGGGCGACGAGCCCTGGGTACGCGCCCTTCCAGGCGGTACCTTAAATTACGTACAAAATAAGGTAGATCGGGATGTCAATAACGGGAATCTAATCAAGAGACGACCAGGAAAATGCTACCATGTAAAAATACGAGTCGCAAATCGAGGTACCGCTGTTGTTCTGATTGATCTATGGTATCTGTATCTGATTCTGTCAGCTAGCCACTGCACCAAAAGATCATTTGCGATAAGCTTATCTAAGTGTTGAGTGCAAGATTCTATCTTGCTACTTATCTGACAGATTCTGTATATGGGAAGATGTAGAAGGTGTAAAGGTCTAGCTGCGTACATACAAATAGTAGAGCTAACGCGCCCACCCCCCCGTTGCTCTAGGAACCCCCCCTCCCCCCCTCCCCCTACACCAACAACAATTCCTTTAGCTACTATATCCTAACACATTACTTAAATTTCGATTAATTAAAAGTTTAAAAGTTATCTTAAATATAAAACCGTTAAATATATAATGCGTTAATTAATAAATTATACGTTTACGAACGATATATCTTTTAATAAATTAACAAAAATCTTATTACGCGAATTTTTTAAATATTTTAAAAAGCAACTAAGATTGTTAAATATTACGAAAACGTTCGATCAGCGAAGGAATATTTTGCAAGTAATTTCAGAAAAGAAATTGGTTGATTAAAAGAATTTAATCGCCGGAGGAAAGGTAAAATGGAAAGCTGTAGCTTTAGGAAGTCATAAAGTATGACATTAACGCCGTGACTGCGTTAAGGCGTTAAGGGGGTGTGTTAGCTAGCAGGGGGTGCCCTAGTTGTCAGATAAATAGCCCGATAAGCGTGCACTTATCAATTCAGTCTTTTGGTGCAGTGGCTAGCTGACTCTAGTACCCTATATACGGAAAAATTCCATCTGATATATCAGTACGCGTTGCGAGAGCGCACGCAACTAGCCAATTAATACAACAGAACTGATGTCCCCTGTATCTGACAGTTAGCACATCTCCAAAATATTTCATACATACCATTACATAGGCGATCAAACGCTTACTGCCAACAGACGCCATTCCTTCCACAGGGAAGAGTCCTAACTTGATGTGCACATCGGGAGATTACATAAAAACAGAGACGAAACAAATGATACAGAAGGGCGCTATTTTAGATATCTTCTGAAGCACCCATATTTTGATCACGCGAGCTTTCAGGCTCAGTGGTGAGTACCTTACTCATCGCCTGTATAGCTTTTTGAGGGGTTTGAGGCTTGGTCAATACACCACCACCTGAGTAATGTACAAGCTTTTGAGCAGTCGATGACATGATCACTAAGCAGTGTGGCTTGTTCTATCCGCATCTGGACCTCCATACAAATTCTATCCTATGCACTCATTGTTCCGGAGCTAGCCCCATTAGGTGCGGCTGAATTACCCCAGCTAGCTCAGGCCGCTACAACTACGCCTTAGGCCGATCCGAACGTCAAACATGGGGCCTGATCTTGATGAGGTAAGTTTGGACGTGCCCGACCGCCTGGAATGAGCCCAGCTTGTTGGTTCATATCACTACAACATAGATCATTTAGTGAAGGTTTACCGAACGGAGCGTAAAGTTATAGGTTTTCAAACCCTTGGCCATAGCTGCGACGCAGGCGCAGCCAAATTTTAAAAGAAGGCCTGATCTTGATGAGACAGGACAAGATATGAACGCTAAAAATAATGCGAGAGAGCAACATGGCATGGACTTCAGCTGTTAGCCGAATAGTCGCTAGATCGATGCAGCTAAGGACCGCAAGGCAGATTTGATTTCAGCCGTCCCTTATATTCAAGGCCACCCTCCTCTCCACTCCCCTCCCCCACCCCCTTTTTCAACCTTCGTCCTCCTTTCCTGTGGATTCCAGAGCCGCAGTAGATTTTGACCATGCCTTTCGACTTCAAGGCGTACGACGCAAAATGCAACGGCTTGACGCCGGAAGAACTCCAACGGGAATGGGAACACTACACGCGCCTTATCTCCGGCGCCTCCACGTCTACGGCGGTCTCCGGCATCGCTGTACCCTTCACACTGGGAGTCTCTACGATTGGTGTAGCGATGGCTGCACCTGCGATCCATAACGCACGCAAGAAACGAGAAATCATCGAGAAACATCTTCAGAAACACGGCAGGACCCATGTTACTCGTAAACGTGATGTCGTCGGAAGCATGGCCGTGAGCGGAACTATTGGCATTGTCACACTGGGCGTGGGCACCGCGGGCGCCGATGCGGTGGCCACTGCCGGGGCCGAGCATGGGATTTCCGCTATAGTAGAGAACGATACGGCGATCAAAATTGTTACGCATGCTGCATTGGACGGGGTGGGGATGGGCATCGAGCATGCTCACACGAGCCGCCTGAAGAAGAAGGATGCTGTCAAAGCCTTCCAGGCCGCCGGTGTCTTCCAAGCAGTAGATAAAGCGGCCGAGGCTGGTTATTCGATCCAGCCTTACAATCCCCAGAACTTCGCTGCTGGAAGCAGCACCGCTCAGATTAACCCGCCGCCACCGTATCCCTCTTATACTCCTGGAGCACAGCGACCCCCTAGCTACTGTGAAACCTCGAGTCATGTATACGCAGCGGATCTTAATACAGTTGCTATGTATACGCAAGGTCCACATGACAGTCAGTCTGTGGAGTCAGCAAATACCGGACAACATCTTTCTCAGTGCTATGACCCAAATCGTGTCCAGTTCCAACAGAGCTTGCCGACAGGGGGTACTACTACCTCAGAGACTACCTCTATGCGAGGAGTTTTGGGACCCAACTTTCCCGCACAAACGAATCTACAAGGTCCCCAGACAAATTACAACATGTTTCATGCACCGTCTGGGCCCCTAACCCCTATTCAGCAGCCAAGCCAGGCGCAGAATGATCAACCTCGACAAGAATTTCAGCAGCACACAATTGTTGACTCCCAAGTCCCGCGGGAGCTCCCTTCAGGCCACAACCAAAGCTCTGTGGTGGAGATGTATGACATGAAGTCTATGGCAGAATCGCTCCCCCCACCGGGAACCGATTCAACTTCGTTATGCGAACAGCAGCGTCGTGATAGTATTGCCCGGAAGCCACTAGCAAAGCAGCAGCCCCAAGAGTCCCAAACGCATCCTCCCTTACCCTCCCCGCAGCCCGCGCAACATGATGACGGCTCTCAATCGCAGCCAGCCAGTCATGACACTGGAATACCGCCACCTCCTATTACTCCGGCATGCACCCAATCTCAAGCTAACCCACAGCAGGAGCTCCAGCCATCTTCAAACTCTCAAGAAGACAACACAGCTTTGCCGTCTAGTCCTCAGCACCCCCAGGCAAGTGCACTATCACAGTACATTCCTCAGTCTCCGCCACAGCAGTGTTCAAGTCCTCCGGTAGGAGGAACCCCGTTCGACATATCAAGTTTATGCGGCCCGGATATAGGCGGACCGCTTACCTCTACGGCACAGACTACGGTACGGAATTGTGGAGAACACACGACAGCGCCGTCACTCATAGCCCAAGAGCGGCCATGTCGGGAAGTTTCGGGCCCGACAGGGCATGAGAATCCCAAGACGCATGACAACTATCCGAAACCAGTTCATCAACAGTACACTGACTGCATCCAACGAGAACAAACAGAGATGTCCGAGGATGATAATGGTAACCATTGGCAACCAGATCCCCAGCAGTACCGTAGCCACATAAAACAGCAGCACATGGGGATGTCCCTGGACAGGCAGCGTATCTATCCACAAACGAGCCATCAGCAGCGCCTTAGCGACATACAGCAGCAAGAAACGGGGGCTACTCAGGGGGCCCACCAAAATTATGCGCAGCCGCATCGTCAACAATACCCGGGATACATTCCGCAGCAGCAAACAGGAATGTCTCCGTGGGCGACCGGGCAGCAGCCACAGCAGCCCGCGAACCCTACCCATAGATACTCGCTTCAATCAGGGTTATCTCCAAGCCCTCTCCTTCCGCCTTCTCCGCAGTTCACACCGACTGGCAGTCAAGGGATTCCCTATTTCCCGCCGCCACCTGGACAACCACAGGGGGCTCATTCACCCGCCCCATTTACTTCGCCTCCTCCTCCAGCTCCCAGAAACTCGATCCAGCGGAAGCCAGTTCAACCATTCACGGTATCTCAGGTCCAGTATCCACCAGTCTCCATCCCGGAACCGTACCGTCCTGTAGAGATTCCCGCATCGTATCATCAAGCACCCCCATCCGCCCAACAGCAATATCAACTACATAATCCATTAACTTCAAACCCGCAACAGCTTACCAGCCAGATGCATCCACAGATGTCCGGCTTCCTCCAAGGTCCACTAACTCCCCCTGGCTCACCACCACAGACCATCCAGCACACCGGCTCAAGCTATTTCACGGTGGTGGCCAACCACCAGTATCAAAATATGTATCCGACGTATCAACGGTGAAATAGATGTGAAGGTGGATAGATATCGTATGTGTAGGCTCCGAAATCTATTACTCAAGGTCGTCAGGGTCCATCCACCAGAACCATTACGTGAGTGTACTGATAGTTGTGCGCTACATATGGAGGCTTGCCGGCGCTTAATCCGGTACATAATGGCAAAAAGTAGCATCCTGTCACCACTCTTTAAAAGTCAAAAAGTATGGCAATAGGCCTTGAGTCTATGATTGAAGAGATGGGGTGTCAGTTTAAACTATGGATGGTAGCTTCTAAGGTCCGGCTGACTACCTCAAGGATAAGCGACAGGCCTATAGTCGTAGCCATGAAAAACGCCGGCAATGTAGAAAAGCCTACGTTAATAATAGATGCAGAAGACATTCACCATGTCTTTAAAGTGGTGGTAGAGATAAGACGTTTGCATTGTGCCCAAATCTTAAACACCGTAAGCAAATATATCTATCCCGAGCTGCTCGCGTCTATGTATGCACTGTGTATGATGATACACCTCTCTAAGTAACTTGCTCCTTATGACTGGATATCCGAAGAAACAAATTGAAGCCACCGTCCTACCGGGACGTCTAGGTGAAACAAATTTTGCGCCTGAAGATGCTTGCCGCACTGTTCCCAGTTCCCCACGATCTGTATGCTGAAGACAACCCATGTTTCGCAAGGTGACCCCTCCGAGAATCAAAAACACGATCCTGTAAATGGAAGGCTCCAGAATCGTTTAGTGATCCTCAACGTCCTCGTCCCGTCCGGGATACATGATGTCTTGGACTACGACCGCCCGGATCTGTGAGTAGAGCACGAAGCAATACGTAACAAACAAGCAGATCGACATGACGGTCACAGCCCATAGGATGGGGGTGCTGCCTAGCGCGTTGCCGATAGATGCCGTCGCCAGTATGAACCCGGTGTTCGGGAACACCATCGCCCACCAGCCAAGGTGGAAGTATTTAGGCCGCGACGAAAGAACCGCAATGGCAGCGATGAAGAACCACCACAGCGCCAGGGCCCACAGGAAAACGGCTACGATGATGGCGAACGTCCGGATCATCGGCGCATCAGGGGTTCCGTCAAGCTCCACGTCCAGTTCGTCAGGGAGTCCCTTTGCCATGCCGATGAGTGCCAAGGCCGTGAACGATGGCGGGCCGACATTCATGAAAAGGCCGGGTCGGTGCTCCCGGTTCGGCAGACCTGCAAGTTAATATGTCAGCACACAGCGCCTTCAAGTGGCTTTCTCTTACGAGAAGTAACTAACCCGCTTGCATCAGACGTCCGACCATATGCGAATACATCATCATGGCGACTAGCATGCCCAACCCCTGACAAGTCGTGCCAGCGGTCACGATGGAAAGTGCATCTAGATGTGGCTGAGTTTCCGCGATGACGGAAGCAATGGTCCCAGAGAGCATGATGGGAAAGATCGGCAGGATCCAGGTTGGCATCATGGTCTTCAGCTCGAAGTTGTGGGCAGCGAAGACAAAGCTATACTGGCCGACCGCTACGCAAAGCGTGACTGCCACATAACCCCAGAAGGCCGCCTTGATGACCCATGTTGATACCGCGTTATTCTCGGGAAGAGCATATCGTTCGGAGCTTGTTATAAGAGTGGCGATGGACAGGAAGAAGGTAGGAAAGAAGAATCCCTCGCGAGCGTGTGTGATCGACCTGTAAAAGTCGCCGGGATGAAGAAGGAAACGAGAGACCATGGTAGCAGTGGTCAATGTGAAGATAATGAGGTTCAAGATATAGACGAACAGCCCGAAGCCGAGAAGGCCAGGGAACTTATGAGGCTGAACATATATCAGGAGTGATAGGCCGCCAGTACTCATGGATAATGTATACCAAGCCCAAGTGAAATGGTGAACTCGGTCTCGGAATTTTAGCCTAGGTCGGTTGGGGTCGTATATATCAATATAACCATGACCTTCTTTGCCCTCATGTATTGTGGGAGCGGCTGAGTTGACTTCTGAGTCCATGGCGTTAACGCTAGTTTGCCCCTCTTCCAGGCGATACTGGTCTGGTTCGGTTGAAGATCGCATCGGGTTCTGAGAAGCCATCTGGGAGAAGCTAAAATTTCAAAAACGGAGTGTGGTGCCTCCAGTGCGTGCTGGGAGATGAGTCAGTGAGAGAATGGAGGATGGACACGGATTCACGGTTTAGTGAATCGCTACACGCTTGCCAGAGAGAAAACCGTCAAGGTAAAGAACACAATGAAGCAAATGGATCATTAATGGTAATGAAAAGTGTGAATGTAGAACAACAGAGGAGCGTACAAGTCTCTCTATATTAGGACACCTTGTGCCGGGAGATCTCGATAGAGCGAGTGGTGCGCCGACCATATTGCGCTTTCTATTATGGCATATGGGTCTTGGTATCATTAGGAGTGTCAGATCTGAATAGGGCCGAGCAATGTGAAGCCCCCCACTATAGTGGGACACTATTAGATCTCAAAAGGAGATTGATGCGAGGGAGTAACGACAAGAGTCTATGATGAAAACAGGTGTGCAAAATACATATACTTGCAAGGAATACTTTGACAAGCGGGTCTTCACCGCTCAAACTAAGTCCGGATTTGAATCTTTGACAAGTAGTGAGCCGTGCATGCATTGGGATCTTCGAAGGGCCCTGACTGACATGTTGACGTTCAGGCGGTTCCGAAAACAAATTGTATCTGTTGCACCGAACAAGCTGTGTATTAAGTCTAAAATTTAAGAGTAAAGAAAAGGAACACCAGAATAAAAATGGTTTATAAGGTTTAATCATTATTGAGGTCCAACCTTAAAGGTAACTTTTTAAGTTTAATGTAATCATCTGTGTTGTTCAATTCATAGAGTGTGTGGCTGCTTGAAGAAAGGTGCAACCTCTTTTCGGCGCCGCTTGATGTTGAACCTAACGTTAAGGGGTCCCGTGTTGAGATTTTGAGACCCTGGACAGACCCTGGACTGGCCCACTCGGCAATGATATCGAATCTATCTGACATTAGTTAGCCACATATGGGAGCCGCACTAGCCTAGCAGGGGATTCCCATGTGGTGGATAGGAGAATAGCTCTGAGATATTCCCAAGGCCGGAGTAGGCCAAATTACATATAACAGGCTGCTCTTATACGTGTTAAAAACCCTAGTGCGCGTGGTATGAAGCTATAAAGACTTAAAGGCTGCCAGGAGGCAGAGGTAATGGCCCTAACGCAGGAGTGCCCACGAAGTAAGGCACATGGAATCGTCGAAGAACTCTGGGATACGTACGACCCGTAGACTTGATATTTGCCATTTAGATTCCGCCAAGAGGTTAGGAGGCTCTTACTTGGCGATACCCCCTGACACGGAATTGATTGACATGTGGACCGGCCTACAATATAAGGTCTTCACCGGGCCGGCCGGCTATTGGGTCACATCGAAGCCTAGCGGGCTAGGCGGCTTTAGGACAAGGCGGACCCCCCACCAGCGTCCCATCCCTCTAACCGGCCCGCCATTTCCCATACAGAATTACCGAAATCGCATACGTATAATAACAAAAGGTAGAGATAAATATTTTCTTGGGCGATTTGCATGGGAAACGCAGGTGCGTTAGGAGAATAGGGTGTTGGTGGGGGATCCGCCTTACGTAGTTCTTATCAGCCATACGTCTAGTTAGTTCTAGATAGTACGTCGCATTGGCATTATCAGAGTTGATGGAGGACTTTGTTATGAAGATACTCCATCGGCTAGTAGCCTTCGTGAAGTGGGGCCTTGAGGTTGACGACCCATGTCACTCTCCTGTCGCAAAAGCGACGCCGCTATTACATTACTGGCAATACCGTTATATATGTCCGCGATACACCCACCAGGGATTAGCCGACTGGGTTATATCTACATTAATCGTGTTACATATTAGGTTTTCTAGTCGTTATTTATGGCGTACTTTTTGCCTATTTATAGTATTAAACCTTAGCCTTTAAGTTACGTTAATTAATGCCAAGCTGCGCCAAGGCAGGTTAACTCAACCAAGAAATTTGTTTCATACGAACATTACCATTAAACCCTTAGCGTTGTATTTACCCGTGACAACTCCTGTGAAAACTTTTCACGATAAAGCTGGTACTTGGGCATCAATCGTAATTGGATTGAGTACGGGGAAGGCATAGTACTACTGAACAATACAGGGGGGTTTAGAGTCACTACGCAAGTATCAGGAACGGGATGTAGTCTCACACTAGTGATTCACTGATAGCTGTAGTGTGATGGCATCCCCACGCCCCCGCTAAGATGGGTTTGCAAGAAGAATCTCTCCGAAAGGCCAAGGCTGGACATCTAGACTTATCATTGAGAATACATACGTATGAACCGATAACTATGGCAGGACGTCTTGGTCTTATCTTCACAACCCTACACGGACTTATGTCACGATGTTCCATAGCAATGTCCAGATCCCTACTTCTCCAAGAGTTACTCACGATAAGAGACCTAATCTACCAGGCTCCAAACCCTGGCTATTTTGCCTCCCTGGAACTGGTAGGTGACGTGCTCCGCGAAATGAACGGACGGACCTGTAGGCTGAACGTCTCTGATCTCCTTCACCGGAGTGCCTGTGAATTCCTGTCGCGCCGCCACACGCTGGGCCTCCTCGTCGACGATTAATGTGTGGATACCGAAGTTCATGTCCGGCATCACTGTGATCGCATCTTGCATTAGCTGGCGGTAGTTGCCCAGCGCCAGGGTCTTGTTATTATGGACCACCTGTGGATGACAGAACATCGGGAGATCGGACTCCATTGTCCGTTTGTTGATGCAATTGATGTATGCTCTGCAGGTCCTCTCTAGATCACCGCTTGGCCTCGTGTCCTCAAATCCATCTGGCTGTTTGCTAATGAAATCTGGGGCGTAATCGGCCGTGGAGCCCGAGAGCTGATCGTGAATCGCATCCCGATCCGCTAGCGTGATAATTTTTGAGAGTTTTCCATCCACAAACCAGTTCAGGCGTTGTTCCATGTACTGAACAGTCTTGCCCGTGGCGTCGAAACCATCAGCGACTTTGGATGGTTTCCACTTCACGAGGACGGTTGACGCAAGACGTTGAGTCTTTTCGTCCACTGTTACTGCATTAGAATGATCTCAGAGACACCGCCTGTCCTCATCTCGGTAGCATAACTTTCGGGGTTGTGTGCTCTGCCGTTGACCTCGCACTGCCCTTGGCGAAAAAATCCCGGAATAAATTGTTCTAGAATATGCACTCGCTACACGGTAAGCACCATGGAGGCTCTATGGCAGAGAAGGGGCGCTGATGACTGTTGAAGGGCGCATTTTGATCGCCCACTAGTGGATGATCGCGGTTCTTAGCGTTACCCACCTCCTGACGGGGGTTTAAGTATTTCGAAACTTACGACTCTTAAAGTTTCAGTTTCATGCCTTGTTTCCGTAAGTTTCTATTCTTAGATTCAGTTTCGTGTCTTGTTTCTCACTGCGGTGTACTACGTCCATTCTCCTCTTTCAGTAATGAAAACAAGCAGCATGGTGTTTCGTGGGGCGGGAAGGCAGCGAGGGAAACGGCCGCTCGTAGATCTTTTCTGGAGCTGCTTGCTTAGAGGTATCAGGAACTGCATTACAATATTTGTATGGCCAAGCCCCTGGATGTCGCCAAGGCTTCGGCCCAGAGGCGCGGAACAGAACCGAGAACTTGCGAGATGACTACTTATATGAGAAAGGAGTGTCTTGTGGTAATAAGAGAAATGCTGCCGGAAGGAATGGAAGACGCAGCCAGCCAAGCCTTAGCCACGTGATGTCCATACTCTAAACGTGGATCCCCTCTAGATGTGGTTAAAGAAAATTCCATAGCAGCTGCACGGCCGATACCACGTGCCGGTTCCCGTTACAACTCTCAGGGGATTATTGCAGCTAATGCTATACAAGCCCCGATTTTCTTTGACGGTAAGGCACGATTGGCGTATGCCCGCTACGCGTATTCACCACACAGTTTGTTAGGGAGTAATACATTAGGCTTGGTATTTGCCCTGTAGCTTCTCGTCCGAGCGTGGATAAGTCAGGGGTTAAAAAGGTCTTAAGGTTTTTGTTACGTAATAACCTTTATTAGCGTTATCATGATGGTATTTCATGGTATCTTATCTAATGATTTTGGTGCATCGCAACTTGCTCTGATATATGGGCCAATCAAACCAGAGACTTCTTAGATATTTGGGGCTAGTAGCCGCAACCGCAATGATCCCTGAGAGTTGTACAATACATGGCGGGCGTCACGGGACGCTTGCCTATTGTCGCCTTCCATCATATGTCAATAAGCATGTGGACGACACGGCGATTTTGAGGTACGGCTTGGTTAAAGCGAGAGATACTACGGTCTTATCACTCAGGCTCCGGACAATATTGGTAGGACACCCCACCGTCTCAATTGGACCCAACCTTGCATAAACGTTCCTCTATAGCTTGCGATTAGATCAATAAGATTTTCATGATATGAGCCTTTCCTATACCGTATTGCATAACCGAAGCCGGTGATAAGTATAACAATTTTGCACCTTTCTACGATTTTTCTGGGTTAAGTTAGGTATAAGTACGGTCACTGATACGCCCACCCGATCAGGTGTTTAGGAGTAACGCAGTAATATTGCCCAGAGCTTGCCAGTACATCCCACGGCTAGGCTTCTCCATGCTAAGTGTCAGCAGCTGTGGTGATTTGAAAGGGCGTTGAAAAAGGTTTTTGATAGGTGGCTCTATGCTTATAGGAACAAAAGGGCCAACAGGCTATATCAGTCAGGAGAATCCCACTAGGTAGCTGGTCCCAGAACACTTCCCATCAGTTCGCACCCACACCCAAGAGAATTGCAATGATCTGCCGACACTAAGACAATAATTCCTTGGCCACCGGTGGACCCATCATGAACTCAATCCCTTCCTTCCGCCATGTATCATCCTCGACCCATACCTTGGTGGCATTAAGGACCATATTCTTCGGCGCCTTCAAGTCGTAGACCGGCCACTCCGGCAACAGCATCTCCCCCGGACTACCCCGCCTCTCCGGCTTGTCCTCCCCGACCCCGTTCGGGTCCAGGTCGCTTACGAAGTTGATATACGCCCGCCCGATCGCCCTCGCCAGCCTCGCGTGCCCGTCGTACTTGGGACTCGGTCCCAGGAGCCCCGATATGTTCTGGAAGCTGAACGCCACGTTGGCGAAGTGCTTGACGCCGTCCCACTCGGGCGTGTTCCAGGGCCGCTGGTCGAAGCGGTAGCTGTACACGGGCAGGCCAGCGCCAGCGTACAGCTCAGCCATGCGGCGGCGCCCAGACGTCATGACGAGGTCGCCGCCGATGGCCGCGGCGCGGCGCCACTGCCGCCCGCGCGTGGGGTGGCGGGTGCAGTTCGTGATTGCGTACGGCGGCGCGCGGCACGGGTCATCGGGGTACAGCGTGAGCAACCGGCGGGCCGTCGGCGGCGTGAGTGCGTAGCTGCGCCAGGAGAGCAGATTGTTGAACAGGTCCTCCTCAGTGTCCAGCGGCATGTCCGAGACAGAGACGGCGAAGCCCTCGTCGGTGTTGTCGCCCGTCAGCAGCGGCACCTTTACGTACTTGCCCTGCTGCATCAGCTGGCTGGGGTAGCCCGTCAGGAAGTCCCCGTCGAGGAGCGGGTTCCAGACAACGGACGGGTGCGCCGCGAACAGGGTCGCCTCGTCGACGCCGCGCAGACACGTGATGCGGTCGCCGGGTTTCACGTCGTCCCAGCACCCGACCGTGCGCGTCAGGTTCTCGAACGCGGTGTTGTACCAGCTGAGGGGCTCTACCTGTGCGCCCGTGGGGCCGCCGCTCTCCAGGATGGCGCCCCGGAAGAGGCCGTCGTCGCGGCCGTCGTACGCGAACATGTGGTAGGCGATGCTCTGCGCACCAGCACTCTCGCCCCAGAGCACGACGCGGCGGGGGTCGCCGCCGAACGCCGCGATGTTCTCCTGGATCCAATGCAGCGCGAGGCGCTGGTCCAGGAGGCCCGCATTGCTGCTGGAGCCCTCGGCGAGCAGCGCCGCGTTCTGCAGGAAGCCGTACATGCCGAGGCGGTAGTTCATGCTAACGGCCACGACGGGCCGTCCCAGCTCCTGGCCCACCTTCACGATGCCCGACAGATTGTACTGCGGGTCGGCGGTGCTGCCGGCGTAAAGGCCGCCGCCGTAGATCCAGACGAGGACTGGTAGGTTGTCGTCTGCCGAGACTCCGGCGGGGCGGACCACGTTTATGGTTAGGCAGTCTTCCGAGAGGTCGAAGTTCGAGCCGTATTGCATGCAGCTGTAGCCATACTGCGTGGCCTTGCGAACGCCTTCAAAGGATGTGTTTAGAGGTTGCGGCCATCGATACCTTAGCTCTCCTATCGGCGGCTGCGCATACGGCATGCCCAGGAAGACATCCTGGTCCCAATCTGAGAGATGTGCCCCTTCATATGTTCCATTTAGAGTTGTGGCCTTTGGTGCCGTACTGTTGCCCAGAGGAACCGCTAATGAAGCACCCGCAACATGAAGGACGAGACACAGGATAGACTGTAATCGATGCATCTCGAGAAATATTATGACTGCGATGCCGAATGCAACCAAGCAGAGGCTGGGAATATCCCCTAGAGCACATCGCGGACTGAGGCATTGCCCCGAATTCTTGTTTTATTTATACTAGCCATGGGTTATCAGGGCTTACCTATAGCTCCGCGAATTGGCTTTGTCGATTGGAGGAAGAAAAGAGGTTGCGGGTCATATCTCGATCCAACATTGAACCGCTCGCGGGGTTGCTTAGGTTGGGGTGTGGAGAACTGGACGGGGGGATATCGTGGGGTATATGGAGAAATTCAGGGGCAAGGGTCACAAAATGTCATCATATCGAGCCATGGAAGTCTAGGCGATGCAAGATCCAGCGGAGGCCAGTACGTGATACACAACAGCTTAACAAGATAATAAGCAGTCAGGGTTATATAATGGTATTAAGACTAGACCTCTTTTTGACTTCGGTGAGACTACGTTTCATGCCGCCACCGCAGCTGGGCGCACACTTTGAGGGTTATGGAAGATATCGTTCGGGTCCCACTGGCTCTTGATTGCGCGAAGAGTGTCAATATTAGGCCCCCAATATGACTCCTGTGGGTTCGTCAAGGCCGGATCCACGTATCCGGGGTACGTGGTGAGCGTGTTGCCAGCACCACTCTGGATAGTATTAATGATACCACTGAGGAAGTCCTTCGTCTGTTGGTTTAAGGTCGGGATACCGACTCCGTAGCCCTGACAGTACATGACTTTGTCTCGGTGGGAGTACGCAGTCGCATTCGTCGGAACATCGCTGATAGCGCCTCCGGTAGCGTCGAAAATAAGAAACCAGACCAGTGTTCCGCGATCTGCGCTGTCAATGTAGTTCATCAAATTGGTAATGGTCTCAGGTGAGATCTTGTCTTCTCGTCGAAATGCCAAGCTTCGTGCGGTGAAGGCAGAACTTATACTCGAAAGGGAGAGCGCGGCCTCCTCGGCGTGTTTTGCGATTACCGCCATCCAGTCGTCAAACACGACCGAAATCTTCCCTTTCGGAATTCTGTCGGGGATTCCAGTGGCTTGAAACTCCTCATCAGTTCCATAGAATGTGCCGCTGATGATGACTCCAAGTTCGTGCATGGTGAACTCCGTACCAAATCTTCGGTCGAGGCCCGGGTCCATGACGAGTTCCTGCCATTGCCGGAACACGGGACTCAAATCCGCATGCTTAGCGAAGGTAACGGAGTATGAATACTGCACTACACTTCCGGGCTCAGGGCGTGTTTTCACCACGAAGCTGGTAACGATACCGAAGCTGGCACCAGCACCTTTAAGCGCCTATCCTTCGTAAGTCATCAAATGGGGAGTTAAGTGAGCTGCCGCTAACGTACAAAGAAGAGGTCACTGTTCTCGGTGTCACTGGCGTGTACGATCGAGCCGTCTGCCGTAACAACTTCGACTCCGATGACGTGGTCTAGGCATGATCCCCACATGCGAGACTCTGGGCCGAGCCCGCCCTATGGCGGCTTTGTCAATATACGCGGTCGTCTTCTACCGTATCCGCTGGGACCTACAATTGTTGCGTGACCCCCGATACCAACCCCTGGACAAGTCCCATGCGAAATGGCTCTCTTGCCGTTCTTATGAAGTTTCTCGGTCACGTCGTCCAGCTTATGACCGGCGCCGAAGGTGGCTTGCCAGGTGTTGGTGTCTATCGAGAAATCCTGGAAGTTCCTTAGGTCGACCACAAGTTCGCCATCCTCTCCGCCCAGACCTATCAAGACATATCAGATCATGTTTTCCCACAGGAAGTGCTTCCAGCTGTTCCACGCACCATAGTTCCTGACAGAGCGTTAGTGAACACGTGGTGAACGCAGTGTAACCGAGAACTCACGCATAAGAGTGACCACCGGATTTCGCCTGGACTTTTATGTTATGGGCAGCGGCGCATTTCACGAAACCAGAAACATCCTCGGCGGTTTCCGGTCTCGTCACTGCAATCGGCTCAACTTCGATATCAAGATTGTATCTGTCGACCCAGGAAATCTGATATAGCGGAGCGCTAGGAAAGGCGACACAGTTATCTCGCCCATTGCAGACGGCGTTGAGACAGTCGGCCAGCGGAGAACTCGGAGTCTGGCCCATGTTGCCAACTCGATTTCATATGACTGAATAATGACGCACTAGCGTTTGGTTTCCGTCTTAATGCCTGAATACTTGGTGCCTTCGCGCTGAAAAGAGACAAATCACGTCGGCGAATATGGATCCAGGGAGTTAGTCGCAGCGAAAGGCGAGGGAGAATGCTGCAAAGCCTCAAAAGTCGCAGACAGAGGACACCCGGGATTTAAATCAGGGTATTGATGTTCCAAGACGCAAGCAATACCGTTTATGGCAGCGGGTTTGCTTATTGGTCACGGGAGGTGTGGGATGACGATCTGGGGTGATGTGCACAGTAGTCAAGTGGCATCAGGCCAAGCAGGCTTTGAAGCATACAGCAAATTAGATTGCAACCCCGCGAAAGCACCTGCCGTTCCTCGAATGGGACCCGAATTCCCCAATGACGGTTTTGGATGACCAAAAGGGGGAGGGGGTATCCATTTAAGCAGGTAAGGCCAAGTTTTCACTGAGCGGCCGGCCGTCTGATCCCCAGGGACCGGCCCGATGACAGCAAGTGGTACATGCTACTGGCCTGGAAATTAATCTGGTGATCCGGTAACGTTATTTGCTATGTAGGTGCGCCTCAGCATCTATACCCACCCCAACCTCTTATTGGCACCTGGTTGCCAAAGTAGACGGGACACGATATACCTACACCCCAGTTTTGTAGTAACGGATGCTCCGTTGATTCACCTATTAATGTATTTTCCGGAAGACGATGACGATGCAAAGAGACACCCAATGGAATATAGATATGCGCACACAATTTCAAGGCCAGGATGTCATAAAGAGGTTTTTTAAGTAGATAGCTCGGAACGGTCGGGTCGCACCCCGGTTTGCTCTTCTAATTCGCGTCCACCGTTCGCCGCTAACGTAGTTAGCGGCCGTTTGAGTCTGGGGAAGCCCATCGTTAGTTCCGACTCGCTGGAGAACCCGTTTCTGTACCGTGCGTTCCTTGCATGGCCTCCACTGCCGGACGGGCAAGCTCCCAATGTTTGTTATTAGCAAATCGTCAACCAGTTCAAATAACAGACACTTTTAGCCATTGGTTATGATTATCCCCTTACTTAACTGTTTGCAGGCGTGAGGCACGTGATACTGGCATTGCCCGTAGTGTAACATCTTAAAAGTATATTCAGAATCGATTTCCTATTGGTCCCTTCTGGATTGCCTGGAAGTTATGGTTGTCTACGTACATAAAGTTACCAAATATGCTTATAAGCGTTACCACCGGACGGTAAACATCTCACACATAAACGAACAAAAGGCGGCTAACACACTCTTCTTAAGTTCTCCCTTACGTAAAACATTTGATTTGCTATCTCTGCAGTGCCCCACTTAACACCAGCCAGCTATTGGTGCAAGACTATTAGCCCCCTTTAAGTACAAGGTGTTTTCTAAGGCTAACCACCATTACCTCTATTTTTAATTAATGCATTTACGGTTGCCGTTTTGATGTCCCTCGGCGATGCATCAAAACGTCCAACGGATTGCAGGTCGCAGTCGGAACGAAGATGTAGTCTTCGGAACGTGGTAGTAGATTGACGGCGGTTTGAATTGAGGGCGGTAGTATTGTTAAACGTTGGTGGCAGAGATATGGCAGGTGGTGGATGGGGTGCACATGTGGGGGGCACTGCAGAAATTTGCAAACCTCGAAACATTGTTGTCTGTAAATGTTTTGGACCTAACTTTCTCATACACGGTAACATTACCGCACATTGGTTCACATAGATACGGATGTACAAGCATTGTGCTATATCCTAGTCGGCTGCTATTATCCACAAACCATTTCTTAATACTTATTTAGTAGGTTTACGATTACATAGAGTAGAAGATAGCCACCTCCAAATAGACGTCTTTTATTGCGATCAAGTACTTTCTAACAGTACCAACTATGCTTACTTCTTCGCTTATCGATAAGTACCGAGGCTATCACAATGGCGAGTTCCATTATTTTCTGCAGATGTACTGTCTAGCACTCGCCCTTAGGTCAAAGTTGCCGAGGTGGTTCAGACCAATACTACATAGGTCCATATATGCATGCGATATAGCGGCGTACCTCCCGCCCCTCAAGCCCGATAATAGCCGACGACAGCGCTAGAATGCTTAAATTTAAACCGATTCGGAGGCAGCCGCAGTGAGAGAAAGGCGCACGGGGTCTGCAGTTCTGGTTACTATCAGTCGCTTCTCTGGTTGTCATTAAAGACTCCCGTGGTATAAACGAGGCTAAATGATACGGCTGGTATTTCAGTTCTCTGTTCTTAGGCAACAAGCATCACCGCAAGACATTGGGCTGAAGCTGGAAAGAGCTATGCGCACGTGTCGAACCATAGTCATAAGCCCGCATTGGTTCGGGATACGGGAGTCTACCAAGGGCCCCACGAGTCCTTCGAGGACCTGCAGAGGTGAACTAAGTAGTTACTAGGCAAGTATGTATGTATGTACGCGTAGGAAGCACTAACGTAAGTGTCAGCTGAGACGGCATAAGCTAGATGTCTTGTATGACGCGAGATCGTGACTTCTGGCTTCCGGGGGGACTTTATAGGTAGGAGAAGGACGCTTAATATTCTCTTTTTTTCATCATCGTCCACTATCAGTTCTTCTGGTTACCTCGGGGCTCTCTCAACTTTGCTGTTCCTTGCCAACTGAAACTACATCCCCCCAGAAGTACACGCTGTCTACCTCCGTGACTGCCTCATGGTATCGACTAAAGAGAAAATAGGGAGAATAAGTGAGGGAAGGATACGGTTACGGGTGTTTCGAAACGAGACATCCGCATTCCATTCTTGAGGTTATCGACAGTTTTACTTTCGAAACGCCCTAAGGTCAAGCCAAACATTCGAGCTTAGGGACACATCTTGGGTTTTTGGAACTTAAGTGCCTACTAAGTGGCCCGAATATCTTACAAGTGTGGTCTGCACGCTTTCCAACAGATCTTGGAGGCTAGTAGCGCTTACTCCGAAGCAAACCCCCACCTTCGAACTCCCCCGCAGATCCAGTTCCCCGTCTCCAACTGTTCCACCGACCTATAGCCAGTGGCTTATACTTAATAAGGATGTTTCCACGGGCTTTGAAGACTCCACTCGCTCCAACCCCGCTTCGCCGCCGGGGAGACCTTCGCCCACTGTCTTATTATTGCCGTCGGGCCTCGAGACTGCCGGGATCCGTGAACCAAACGTTAATTCCGCCTATCGTATCCGATAGCGCAACCTATAATGCGCCCTGCAGGTCCTACGGAGGGACTGCCCTCCTAGTCAACCAGAGTCAGGCTAATGGTGGGTACGCGGCGGGCGACTCGGCAAACAGTCAACTGCGCATTCGTCACTCCTCCAATCCGGTTCTGCTTAAAGGTGCCACCGTCGCTTGCCAAACGAGGAGATGCTCAACCTTTGCTACACGGACATACAGCTCCACTACACGAAGAGCTCCTATAGCTGCTAGTCAGGGTGCGGCGCGTTCCTTGCAGGTTGCTAAGACTAGGCAAATCGTTGCTCTGAACTCATCGGACAGATATCAGAATCGCAATTTCTCCTCGTCCAAATCAGATATGTATACAGCTTCGTTCGCTTTCTTCGAAGCGATATGGGAGGCGGGCATCACGCATTGCTTCGTGAACCTGGGATCTGACCACCCTAGCATCATCGAGGCGATGGTGAAAGGGCAGCGGGAAAAGAGAGACAAATTCCCCCGCATCATCACATGTCCCAACGAGGTAGGCTTGAATGATATGGGTTCCATGACGCTCTATTCTAGGCACGATGACCGTAGAGCTGACGAGCGCCTAGATGGTTGCTATGTCCATGGCCGACGGATATGCACGTCTCACCAGGAAACCGCAGTGCGTGATCATCCATGTTGACGTTGGAACGCAAGGTCTGGGCGCCGCCGTCCATAACTCGAGTACAGGGCGTGCACCAGTCCTCGTGTTCGCAGGACTAAGCCCCTTCACCCTGGAGGGCGAGATGCGGGGCTCGCGAACGGAGTACATCCACTGGATCCAGGATGTACCGGACCAGAAGCAGATCATCGGCCAGTACTGCAGGTATTCGGCCGAGATCAAGACGGGCAAGAACATCAAGCAGATGGTGAACCGGGCGTTGCAGTTCGCGACCAGCGACCCCCGAGGGCCGGTCTACCTGGTGGGGGCGCGAGAGGTCATGGAGGAGGAGATCACGCCCTATTCGCTCAAACAGGAGGACTGGGACCCCGTCGAGCTGGGCGGACTTACGCCGAAGGCCACGAAGCAGATTGCCGAGGCGCTGGCCGGTGCCGAGAACCCGCTGCTCATCACGGGTTACGCCGGGCGGAATCAGAAGGTACCCGGCGCCCTGGTGGAGCTGGCGAATACCGTCAAAGGGCTGCGCGTGCTGGACACGGGCGGCAGTGACATGTGCTTCCCGGCATCGCATCCGGCGTGGCTCGGTCTGCGGTTCGGCATCGAGCCCTTCATCGAGAAGGCTGACGTCATCGTCGTTGTTGACTGCGACGTCCCCTGGATCCCTACGCACAACAATCCCCGGAAGGACGCGGAGATCTTCCACATCGACGTCGACCCGCTCAAGCAGATGATGCCGTTATTCTACGTCCCTGCGCGACACCGTTATCGAGCGGACCCGCTTGTAGCCGTCGAGCAGATCACCGCCGAGGTTAGTGGCTTGACGTCGAAAATTGATGCCGCAGCCATGGATAAGCGATGGAAGGCATTGCAGAGCTCGCACAAGGAGCTCCTAGAAACGATTGCGTCCAAGACCAATCCGGCAGAAGACGGCACGTTCGGCACGGGACATCTGTGCAGGGCACTGCGCGCGCTCTGCCCACGCGACACGATCTGGGCTATCGAGGCGGTCACCAACACCGTCTTCGTGCACGACAACCTGCAGCCCGAACTGCCCGGCTCGTGGATCAACTGCGGCGGGGGCGGCCTGGGGTGGTCCGGCGGCGGCGCGCTAGGCATCAAGCTAGCGACGGATGCAGAGAACGGCGGGAAGGGGAAGTTCGTCGTCCAGATCGTGGGAGACGGCACGTTCCTCTTCTCGGTGCCGGGCAGCGTGTACTGGATCGCCAAGAAGTACGGGATCCCGGTGCTGACGATTGTGTTGAACAACAAAGGTGAGTTCATCCAGACTTCTGTGCCTAGTCAAACCCCTACCGTAATCCCCCAATATCCATCTAGCGGTCTCTCGACCAAGGAAAGACCGCAAGCTGACTCGGGGTGATTAACGTAGGCTGGAACGCCCCCAGGAGGTCGATGCTCCTCGTCCACCCCGACGGCCTGGGCTCCAAGGCCACCAACGAGGAGATCAACATCTCGTTCGACCCGGCGCCGGACTACGCGGGCATCGCCAAGGCCGCCGCCGGAGGTGACCTGTTCGCCGCCAGGGTCGAGAAGGCGGATCAGCTAGAAGCCACTATCGCGCAGGCTATCGAGGCAGTCCAGGGCGGGCAGAGCGCCGTACTGGATTGTAAGGTCACGCTAGGCTGCTAAGTAGTCTAACTGGTGCTTCTTAAGCTGAATGGAGCTCGTGACTCGAACTTTTGGGTTCTTGAAGAAAAACACCGTGCAACTTCTTGGAAGTCCGCAGTTCGTATATGGCGTATATAGCTAGCTAGACTAGACAACGTGTTTATATATAACTTTAAACACCGGAACGGGTCACCGCCATCCCCGACTTGACACAAGAGTATATGTTTCTCTTCGTCTCTGCTTTAACCAGGGAAGCGCTCTCTTGACTTTATGGCCTTTGTTGATAGCATTCGATCCTCATCATCTCCATTTCGATCCAGAGAACATGTTAACTGGTTCGGCAGTGGACTCTTCCGAACACTTGCGGCAGTCGTGGAGCCTACATTTTCCAAGGCAATGCAAAATCAATCCCTGATGCTCTCACGGCTTTCCCGCAAGGGCCCAGTATTGATGGTGGCCATTCCCGTAACTCCCTGCTGTAAGATCCGTCTCGACAAGACAATGGTCGCGAGGCGACCTGCACCTACGTACGGCGTATCTTCCTTATCAAGCCAGGCATGATGGGTTGGGGAGCATGCACTCCGCTGGGGAACTTTCGCCTTGATATCCCAGCGAGCGGGCGGCGGTCGCATCCATCTCGATACGTGCATCCCAGGGTGGACTTGGCATGCCGGCTGGGCCTTGATTCCACAATTACCAAACAAGGACAGCTACAGTATGCCCATGCATGTTCATTTGTCTTGCGATGCAGAATGATCAGCATGCAGAAACATGGGCGTTGGAATGACCTATGGCATATAGACCTCGAATTGGCCAGTCTCCTTGTTCTTCTCTTGCCCATTGAAGAACATCGTTGCGTAAGAGGCAAGAAATAAATACTGCTGCACTCACTCCCCTTTCTCTTTCGGCAGTTACCGTCTCGCTAAAATACATCTTTCTTGCAGCTTTATTACTTGCTGCCCCTCATTTGCCTTCTGTACGTACTCTTGCCCCTCACTCAATTGATCAGCTGGAATTGGGGAGCTTGCTGCCTCCCTAAACGCTTTACCCGGGATTCCATTGCCCAGACGCGAAGAAATGTAATGTAACCCGGGTGTGCCACTATTCCTGACTTCGTTTGTATGTATTGGATGCATCCCCTTTCCCGGGCAGGAAAGAAAAGGGTGGTACTCGGTTCCAAACGCTTTGGGATCTTCAATCATTATCCCCCCATTTTGTCATTTATCTGACAGATGCACCCGCAAGCACCATCGGCTGGTCCGCCCGGTCTGGACCGCCAAGTTGCCACATGCAAACCTCGACCTCGTCGTAGCCCCGAATATTTCGGCCATCTCCCCTCCCTTTTTTCTCTGACATTACGCTTTGCCTTTTCAATTGCGCTTGCAATCGCATTCCTCATCCTCGTTTCCCTTATGCGTGGGGGGCGATCTGGTTCGAGACGTACGAGATCGAGGCAAGTCTTACAGGTCCGCATTCCCGCCATAGTGACCTCGTCCAAACCGGGCTATTTTCGTATTCGTTTGTCTACTTCCCGCACACAAGCCTAGAGAAATCCTGTTGATCACGAGCCTCACACATTGCATGAGGCGGCGGCGCTTATTTGATGCCCGAAGCTACGAGTACAGAGTCAGCAGAACAGTAACAAGTACTGGACTGGGGCAAGGGACCAGGACCAGGACCCTTCGGGCGTTAGTCCAACCCCACCATAACCCGCTCACCTCATTCACATGAAGTACACATACCTGAATGAAGCCTTTTCACGATCCCCCCCAAGCACAAACAAAGACATCTACCTATGTACCCTCCTCCACGGAGGCCTCGACTCAACCACTCAAACCAATCAGCATTCTGGTCTGTGCCTCTATATTGCCCGAAGTGGACATTCACATTTATCGGTACCTAATGCAAGGGCCGGATCCATGGACATATGCTCACAAGACCCTTACCCGGGCCACTCAACTAACTATCTATGTTAGATTACATAGCACTAGCACCAGCACCCCGGGCTTGACCGGGCAGCTTTTATTAGGGACGTTCTTTCATTTGCGCTCTGTCGTGCCAGCTCAAAGTTTGGGGAAAGCTCTTGTTCTCTCGTCAGGGCATTGCTGCTCTCCCAGTACAACATACTTTCCCGACGATAAACGAAGGACTCGCATACCATGGTCACCTAGTACCTGCCTCAACGGACATTGTCTGTCGTATCGGTCATACCAGTTAAGGTGCTCCCCGCGCTGCGCCCAGTCGCACAATTGTACCAGTCGTACCATCTCACGGCCCACCCTCTACTTTGTTCGCCCTACAGCAGCCGTCAGAGAGGGGTAGAGGGAGAGCGCGCTTCGCTTACCTGCCGCGGAACAGCCAAATAGAGCGAGACCATGTGCGTTGCTGATAACGCACCAAGATCTCGTTCAGGTGAGCGTCATTGGACTCGATAACCTTGAGTCTGCACGCGCCTCCTAGCAACCGACCTCCGTAACGACGGCGTGCTCAGGCGCCTAGAGATTCGCGCTCAACGGGGGCCTTACCACCTCCTATAATACATCGTCCTAACCATTCGACCATAGAGATTCACCAAGGGCGGTAGTACAGGATAATTCGAAGAAGAGCAACATGGCCGACAACAGTGTCCATAATCAGGAAGGGGAGGCGTCCCAGACGACTGGCCAGGACCAGCAACAGGAACATGCTGTCACCCCAAACACGCCGCCGCCGCCGCCCGTCCCGTCTACGGACCCCCGTCTCATTAACCAGGCCCGCACCCCGCCCCCTCTCCACGCCGCAGCTCCGACTCCGTCGTCCCAGGACCTCTTCAAGATTCCCCCGATCACCGCCCTCAAGCTACTCAGCTCCGGTATCGAGGCCCTCGTGAGCGTCACAGGCGACATCCCGCCCACACCCCCGCCCGCGAATCCCACGTTCCCCCACATGAGCGGCATGCAGCGCGAGAAAGCTGACATCGTGAGGAGCCATTCGGAGAAGAGCCTTACGAGGCTACGCGAACAGGCTGAAGCTGCGGAAAAGCAGAAGGCGCAGGAAAGAGGTGGGCTGGGGTCTTTCTTCGATAACATACAGTCTCCAACAATACGGCAACCGATCGAATCGCAGCCGTCGGCGGCTTCTTCGTCGTCCTCGTCGAGTATGCAACAACCGATCGATGGCGTCCGCCTGCGGCATACGTGCACCCCGCCGTCGACCACTTCCTCTTCGGCCGCACTAAAGCCCTACATCATTATTGGCGCCGACTCGCAGCCGCTCAACCTGCAGCACAGCGCCATCACGCGCAAATTCTTCAGCAAGGCGCCGCCGCCCATCAGCGTTGAGGAGTACTTGCTGCGCATCCACCGGTTCTGCCCCATGAGCACGGCCGTCTACCTGGCGACCTCGTACTACATCTTCCGGCTGGCGGTCGAGGAGCGCGCGATCCCCGTGACGCGCCGCAACTGCCACCGTCTGCTGCTGGCCGGCCTGCGCGTCGCCATGAAGGCCCTAGAGGACCTCAGCTACCCGCACAAGAAGATCGCGCGCGTCGGCGGTGTCAGCGAGGCAGAGCTCGCCCGCCTCGAGATCAGCTTCTGCTTCCTCACGAGCTTCGAGCTCGTCGTCGGAGAGGAGGCCTTGAGGAGGCATTGGGAGGTCCTAAAGAGTGGCGAGGGGTTTAGGGGGAGCGCTGCGGCTGGTGCGCATATGCCGCAGCTAGATGGCGTTCCGATTTTGAGATTCGAAAACCGGCGGAAGAAGGGTCAGATTGGGAGCCCGGAAGGGGTGGGGACGTAAGATATTCGACTGAGTGGTTTGATTTCCTCAACAAATAATTCGCAGTTCTAGTGGAGACTTCGACCGCAAGTACGAGATCCTTTTGGTAGTGGCGCGACCATCGCCGTCTGCTGACTTTTATCGTCGATACCCGGGTTGAGGCTCTTGCAGACCGAGCGCACACGCATACGGAAGCATCGTGGGGCGATACGATGCTGTATTTTGTATATGTATCTATATATACGGACGGATACCACGGACTAGTTTGTGGAGGGAATGTACTGTACATATTTGGCGACGCGTGTATATATACCATTTCACTCTTCTTATCGGATACGATTCCCATGTAGAGTGGGATCTCCACCAAAGAGGGGATCTGCTGCCTGCAGCAAGTGAAATTTTGTGAGGTCATGGCCGGTTCTTTTCATAGTGGTGTGCTTAAACTTGGTCTAGGTGAGATGGTAATTGTGAGATCGAGACGCGTGTGTAAGACTGATACATGGGGTTGTTGTGATTGTGAGATGTGTCTGTGCAGAAATAGGAGAGACGTCCAAGCCGGCGCGGTGGAGGAACGGTCTACTTCCGCGCCCGATACAGCTTCCAGCGAACGACTCACTCCGGCCTCGTCCCGACCGACCGACGTTCACAAACCGACGTTCACAAGCCCACGCACCATCGAAGTGCCAGCTGCCCATTTGCGCAATAGACGCACCACGATAATATAAGATACGGCATACCTAATCTCTCTGGTCCGGTCAACGAGTAGACAACGCATCGGCTAACTTAGAGCTGCTCCATACGGCTCCTCCTGCAGCCGCCGCCGCCGCCGAAGCTGAAAAGAACGAGTTTTGTAAACTCGGCCCGGATAGCGGGCCGGGAATGCGGTGGGGACTTGAGTCGGGTCGTCCCGGAGAGTTGGTCGTAACAGATGGGGGGTACAGGCAGGCAGGAAGGCAATCGAGGATAGGATGGCACCCTTGCGGCTTTTCGGCTATGAAAGCAAGCTAGCAATCTGCTGGGAGGCGGCCAATTCACCGCGGCTCCGTGTCCCAGGATCTGCTGGCGGTGTTGTCGCATCGGGAGCCGAGTCGGTGCGGAGGAGCAACAGCTAATTCCCGCCCGCTTAAAGGGGCCTCAGAGCCTTCATCCCCACACGCGCGTCCATTGAGCATTGGATGATGTACGGCGCTCCTCGAGTACACATACCTACGGTCTCGGCTGAGTGCGCTGGCGCAGCTTCCTGGCTGACTGTTGACTTGACGGCCAGGCCCGAATCCTCTGGCTCGTCAAGGAGATGCCGGCCGTTTTCAGTCATTCCGCCGATCCTGGTTCCAGCACGCTCGCGCGGCCGTGGAGTCCCCCGAGCGTATCGATCAAAAAGAGGGCATGACCTATACCCTTTACGGGAGGCCAAGATATCGTCTATGTGTCGAGATGCAGATGACACCGAGAGAAATCGATGCTGTCAGAGGTCCAACTTGCTCGGCATGAACTCAGCAACCCAAAAGTATATGGCCCTAGAGGTATCGTCTTCCCTGGCAAAGGAAACCCCTCTCTTGCTGCCACCGTCGTGGGCTCACTCGATTCTAGATAGATATCCCTTAATAGCTGACCTGTGGAATCGAGTCCATCACGAAGATGATCAAGCGCCAGGGAGTTCGCCTTCCTCTCTCTGTTCTCGGAATACGATTCTTCGGTGCCCATTATCCGTATATATGGACTCCAGCGACGGAAAGCTTCTCGCTGCCTTTTTCCAACACTGGCCCTATGCGACTTTCTAGCGGGTGATCTTCTTCGAGATCACATCGTTCTCTTACCCATGTATATGCACGGGTGTGCCATGCTTGAGGCAGTATGTGCATAGGTACCGTACATCGTGCAGCTGGACAGCAGT
Source organism: Monosporascus sp. mg162 (assembly GCA_004155945.1). NCBI lineage: Eukaryota > Fungi > Ascomycota > Sordariomycetes > Xylariales > Monosporascus > Monosporascus sp. mg162. The sequence continues at coordinate 95,057 of QJNY01000029.1, forward strand.
AGGTAAGGTATTCGGAGTCTAGGGTTGCGGGTCACTGCATAGAAGTTCTAATATCGTCTCGACAGTCGCTCGTGTAGTCGGAGAGACCGCATGGGGACCATGTGGGCGTCTGCCCCACGCGGTTAACTACTCACTACAGACGAACAGTCATGGATTACATCTGGGGCGCATCAGGATCCATGCATAAGCCGATAGGGACTGCATACCCGTAGGATTCCCGCTCAGAAGCAAGAAATTCGTCCATGGGTGATGACAACCTTTAACACCTGTCTCTTTTCATCTGTTCGCTTTTTAGCTGGTTTCATTGCTTACCCGTTTCTATGCACTTTTCTATTTACTCCGTCTCGTCCCGTTCTCTAAAATTCTACATGCCTCTTCGCAGAACAGTATGCGGAGAGTATAGAAGCTGTGGTGCCGGTTAGCCGAAATTGTAATCGTTCGATGTATTAACGAACCACGTTGTCGTTCCGCTTCAGGGCCCGCTCATATGCATGGCACACTTGGCTCTCCCGAGCCGCATCTCGGGTCCCACACAATTCTTTCGACCAACCCTTTGTGAGCCCCTCTAGCAATTACACGGCCCCTATCCTAGGCGGGATTACTGGGATCAATCGACCTTACATAGTGTCTTCGTCGCCGACTCGGCGGCTCTTCGCGCCTAGCCGCTATTGTGGGCCCAGAGCATGCCGCCAAGACTCCTGGACCGAACCGAAATTGGTGACGGGATGACAATCTCACCTCTCGTCATCGCTTGTCTGTATATGCGTAATACTGAAAAGGATGGTCCGCCTGGGCACTCGTGGAACACACGCGAGAACGAGAAGGAGACAAACGATCCACATGCGTGCCGGCTTGGTATGGATTAGGGGGCAGGGTTGAGATGCGTATAAAGGCAGACTCGCAAGCCAAGATTGTCCTGTTCTTTCCTCCTATTAGCATTCACCGAATATTCGACATTCCTTCCTCACCTTCCCAGTGCCATCTTCACATTCGTTTGTCCTGGTGACATTTATAGTACCTTCCTGCAATCTCCGACGTTCGCTCCTTGCAGTTTTCACCAAAGCAAACCAAACAAGACTATCCACCATGAAGATCACCACTCTCCTCGCCCTGAGCCTTGCTGCTTTTAACGAGGCTAAGCCCCTCGAGCGCCGCGCCGACGCCAACGAGGCCGCCACGATCGGCTACGCCACGCTGAACGGCGGCACCACGGGCGGCGCCGGTGGCAAGTTGACGACCGTCACGAGCCTCAGTGCGCTCAAGGACTGCGTCAAGCAGAGCGGCCCCGCCATCTGCGTCGTCTCGGGAACCATCTCGGGCAACGAGGTCCTGCCCGTCACCAGCGACACGACCATCATCGGCAAGGACTACAAGGCCGTGCTTCGGGGCGTCGGCCTGAAGATCAACGGCAAGAAGAACGGCGACAAGGTCCGCAACGTCATCGTGCGCAACCTCACCATCGACAAGGTTCTTGCCTCGACCAAGGGAGATGCCATCGGCATCCAGTACGCGTAAGTATTCGTGCCACCCAAAATCCGGGGGCCGGGAGGGGGTAAAATCGAGCGTCGGCAGCAAGCAGGCGAGAGAGAGAACTGACATCCGAGTTATTTAGTGAGAACATCTGGGTCGACCACTGCGACGTGCAGGGCGACCGCCAGGCCGACAAGGACACGTACGATGGCCTCGTCGACATCACGCACGGCACGGACTTCGTGACGGTGAGCAACACGTTCCTGCACAACCACTGGAAGGCGTCGCTGGTGGGGCACTCGGACAGCAACGGCGGCGAGGACACCGGCCACCTTACGGTGACGTACGCCAACAACTTCTTCCTGGACCTCAACTCACGCGTGCCGTCGATCCGCTTCGGCACGGCCCACCTGCTCAACAACTACTACGAGAACGTCGGCGACGGCATCAACGCGCGCAAGGGCGCCCACGTCCTCGCCGAGGGCAACGTCTTCGCCAGCACCAAGAAGCCGCTCTACAGCGTCGATGGCGAGGGCGTCGCCGAGGCCACGGACAACGAGTTCGGCGGCGCCGGGAACCAGTGCTCCTCCGGCCGCGTCTCCGCGCCCTACAGCTACAACGGCATCAGCTCCTCTCAGGTCAAGAACGCCGTCGTCGGCACAGCCGGGGCCACCCTCAAGTTCTAAGTTAAGATCGGCCAGCTGGCTGGCTGGCTGGCCGGCTGTTAACTCCCTCAGGGATTAGGCGTCGCGAGGTCAAAAACGAACTCCTACTTTTCTTCGAGTGTATATAGTTTGGGCCCGTCCACAAGCACACTTGGGAGCGCAGTGTAGATAGTCCTTTTTGAATCAACCTTTCTCAACACGGATGTTGGCATAATAACCGATACGTTGAAACTCTATGATGAAATTGCGGCAACTGATTTAGATAACGTTTTTATGTAGGAGCAGACCGTTCGTACCGATTATGTACTTACTTATTTAGTTACTCGAGCGGCCTGGGTCTCTGGATACCGCCACCTACCCACCTTCAGGCTGCTCAGTGGGAAATCGTCACTGAAGACGAGGGAGCCCAATATATGGAATATGGGGTATATAACACCGCTTTTGTTCATCGCTTAGCCTTTGAGCTCTGGTTAGATGAAAACGCCTCAGTTTTCCGAAAAAGGAATTGGCACTAACCGCCCGAAAGTTATTTGTAAAAATTTCGGTCTGATTAATAAAGAGGTTTAGTGGCGGCGCACTTACAGAGGCAGACCGTATGATACCTATGAGTTTGGAAATTGGTGTATCCCTGCCCTCCCTTCAGCTAGGATATTAGTAGCGGTCGAGTAACCGGTTAACGTCCCACACGGTTGAACGGGACACACGATTGAACGGGACACTTTTTGGCACCTCCCAACAACTAATGCAAATAACTCAACCACAACACGTCATATGGATTCAAATCAATCGTATTCTCTTTCGCGCACCGTATCTACAGCTTCTGGACAAGTGCACGCATTATATCAAGGCTTGTTGCGGACGCCATATTGCCATTCCTTCCTGCTAACCTATCCGCGACCGACTACTTTCCAACACGTCCAAGCCAATATTACCCCCATTTCGTACGACCCAAAGCCGACCGACTAGATAACTATTCTCGACCGAATCCTTAACCCAAATACGCGAGCATTTCTGATCCGGCTTCAATTCGTTGAAGATATACGTCGCACAAGGTGTTATGGGACGCGTTGGAAGCGCATTGGGAGGCATGTTGGAGGGTCCGTACGGGGCGTGTAGCAGAGCGTGTGGCAGGGCGTTTGGTAGGGCGTGTCGGGCTTGAATTCGCAACAATTCGGTACCTACATGATTTAATGATTAAAACAAACGTTTCCCAGAAAGATGAATACTTGCTATATAGAATGAACAAGTTCTTTTAGCCAGCAGAAAGGTTGTGGCAAAGAATTGCTGTTGACAGCTGCTGAAGTTGGTCGGTTGCGGGCGGGTTGGCAGGAAGGAATGGCAATATGGCGTCCGCAACAAGCCTTGATATAATGCGTGCACTTGTCCAGAAGCTGTAGATACAGTACGCGAAAGAGAATACGATTGATTTGAATCCATATGACGTGTTGTAGTTGAGTTATTTGCATTAGTTGTTGGGAGGTGCCAAAAAGTGTCCCGTTCAATCGTGTGTCCCGTTCAACCGTGTGGTACGTTACTACAATATTCTTTATGCGTTGCGACATGCTTAGAGCATGAAGCGAGATCTTCAGTGGAGGTTTATGAAGGAAAAGTAAAATAAACATAAACTAGGTCTAATATGGGCTGTGTAGAGTGATATTCGAAGAACGCGATTTACCCCGCAGCCACTTCGTTAACCCGAGGTAGAAGGATTATTCAAACGAAAATCCCCCACCCTCCAGAACTGGGAGTTCGAATCCGAAACTTTTTAACCGTCTTAACCCGCCCCGCGCCGTTGGTTTTATACTATAAACCCGGCTCTATGCCACACACTCAGACTTGCCGATTATCAAGTCGCTGCTGTATCACCCGTCTCGGAGCAGTCACACGACGGACCAAATCCAAACATCCTGCGTGGTTTTATTTCCTAGTCTCTCCTTTTCACTCAAGAGCTACCTCGCAACCTCGACACCGGACCTTTTGCCGGCAGGGCATCGTCACGTTACCGATAAGCCAATTGCTGAGACGCAAGACAGGGACAATGGCCGATATAGACGTAGAGAGAATCCTTAAGGGAAAGTACCCGGCCAAGGCCCACGCAAAGCGCGTCGCCGAGTACATCCGATCCAAAATCCCGGACGCATCCGGCATCATCTATCTAGAAGGACGAGCCGATGCGCTGCTCGAGGACAGTGACGAGCCTATTCCCTTCCGGTGAGCAGGCCCTCGAATCCCTCTCTGTCATATCCACGAAGGGGGCATTAGAGTAATGAATTAAGCTGAACTGACCGAGTGAATCCAAGCCAACGACGAGCCTTCTTCTACCTCACCGGCGTCGACGCGGCAGATTGCTACCTAATCTATGATATGTCGAAGGAGCACTCGACGCTCTTCATCCCGCCCGTGGACCCGGATTCCGTTGTCTGGTCCGGCCTGCCGCTGTCGCCCGAGGAGGCTCTCATCAAATACGACGTGGACTCCGTTCTCCCCTCGACCGAGCTGAACCCGCAGCTGGCGCGGCTCGGCCGCGAGGAGGCCAACAACACTGTGTTCGCCATCCCGGACCGCGTGAGCGACGCCGTCACCTTCATCGAGTTTGGGGGCAAGGACTTCGACATCCTGGGCGAGGCCGTCGACGAGTGCCGCGTCATAAAGGACGACTACGAGATCGCGCTCATCCGGAAGGCCAACGTCGTCAGCGGCGCGGCGCATCGCGCGGTTCTGGAGAGCGTGCGAAAAGCGAGCAACGAGTACGAGCTCGAGGGTGTCTTTATCGGCGAGTGCCTGAAAAGGGGCGCCAAGAAGCAGGCATACCCCAGCATTGTCGCCGCTGGGCGAGCCGCGGCAACTCTCCATTATGTGCATAATGATAAGGACCTTGCGGGCAAGGAGCTTTTGCTGCTAGATGCGGGTGCGGAATGGCAGAACTATGCCGCGGATATTGTGAGTCTTCGCGCCGTCGAGGCGACTGGGTTCGATAGAGACTGGGGAACCCTGTAAGAAAAACGCCGCTGACGAGGACCACCCACAGACGAGAACCTTTCCCATCTCGGGCAAGTTCACTCAGAAGTCGCGCGCCATCTACGACATCGTGCTCAAGATGCAGACCGAAACCATCGCGGAACTGAAGGACGGGGTCTCCTGGGACGACGTCCACCTCCTCGCGCACAAGATCGCCATCGACGGGCTGCTGGCCCTGGGCATCCTAAAGGGCGATAGGGAGGAGATCCTGCGCGCGCGCACGAGCGCCGCGTTCCTGCCCCACGGTCTGGGCCACTATCTGGGCCTCGACACTCACGACACGGGCGGCCACCCCAACTACGCCGACGCCGACCCGCTGTTCCGGTATCTGAGGGTTAGGGGGAACCTGCCTGCGGGGAGCGTCATCACGGTCGAGCCTGGTGTAAGTGCGCTCCGACTTACTCTCTATCTCTGTGTATACTTTTTTTTTTTTTTTTTAGCCTCTGGCTCTCTATCCAGAAGAAATCGAGTGCAAATCTTGCTAGTGCAATCCTAGAACCCAAACCACCCATAGCATTCACCGTTCTCGTTCATTAATCCCTTCGAACATGTAATATTGCGCACAACGACCCGGACTCCGATCCTTTCCTTCGGATTCTTGAACCCAGACCCTCGATATTGTTGGAGCTCCTCTGCTGGTTTTCAAGCTAGCTCTCGAATCGCCTTGTCGAGTTCGAGTCAGAAGAGTGTTCAGTGCTGATTCCATGCTATAGATCTACTTCTGCGAGTTTATTATCAGGCCCTACCTCAAGGACCCGAAGCACGCGCAGTTTATCGACGAGAAGGTGCTGGATGAGTTCTGGGATGTTGGCGGTATTAGGTAAGCTCCCTCTACTTTACCCCCTTGGTGCCATATAATTGCGAAACGATAGGTAGCTGACATGAGTCGTCGGTTGCAGAATCGAGGATAATATCCTAATCACGAAGGATGGCTCCATTAATCTGACGGATGTGGTCAAGGATCCGGAGGAGTTGGAGAAGATCATCTCTGTTAGTTGATGGAGTGCTGCGAGGGCTTAGATGTGATAATGTGCATGTGTGACTCGGTAACGGGGCAGGGGGTGATATTGTCATTGTCCGCAGGCAGATTCGGCAGTCTCGGCTTCGGAAAGCGTGAGAATCCTGAAGACGGCCTCTTCGACCAGAGACTGTTGCTTCAGGACGAAGGTAGGCCTCAAGCATCGTCCAAAGGTATATCTCTAGACAGATCAAGGCAAAGATTGCATCATATCTAGCATATCCTGACGACGACGAATCTAAACTGGCTCGAGTTAAGAGACCAAGCTGAGCCGGCCGCCATTAATTACGGTATTCGTTATCAATGGGCTGGCTAGTGAATGGTAGACAAGCTACGAGGGGGTGGACGCATAGGATATGCCGCAATGCCTAGTTGATGTGCGACTCAACTCTACTCTCCAGAAACACCTACCTTCCCTTCGTTTATCCTGGCTCTGCCTCCTCCTTGTTTGTTATTGCCGGCCATAGATCGAATTGAACCGAGATGCCGACTCCCGACCTGTTCTTGAAGTTCGGTCCCGTACTTTTCCTTGCACTGATCATTCAACCTTGTTCGCATGCTTCCCCTCCACCCCTTTCTCCTCTCTCTCCATCTCCATGTTTACGAACTAACCCCCCATACACTCCCCAAGAAAAGACACCTACTTGCAGCTCATGGTATCCGCATGTCGTCATCATGCGCATGGCGGTCCCATATAAACCTCCGCAAGTACGCACTATTGATATGTCATGACCCACGAACCTTAATAGCCCCGGTGGATCGCATGTTGGGAGGGGCATTTGAGGGCGCCACACCTACGTGGTCTCTCAACGAACAGTAATCGACCCCCAAGCCGGCGGAGCCCTGCGCCGGGGAGAGCGACCGGATTCCCGGAAGCTCGGTTTCACCAATGTTTGTCTGCTGGTAGGGTGGCTCGGGCCCCATGTGCTTGCGCAGGAAGAAGAAGATTCCGTACGCCGCGTATTCGGCTTCGCTGGGGTCCTCGGCCACTACGCCGACAAGTTTCGCAGCCTCCATCTACTCGGCGGCTGCGATAACGGTACCGGTTACAACGCTCACCGAATATGGATATGCGTTCCTTGCGAGACAGCTAGGTAGCCTGTAAAGCTGCTATTAGCCCATTGCTAACCCAAACGCAGTCTCGAGTATCTCGTTGGAATCGCAGCAGAAGGCACCAACAGGCGATCCGGTTTGGCGGAACCAGGTTATTCGAGAAGGGATTAATGAAGAAGTTACCCCAGTGCTGTGGTACGAAGTCCGAACGCGTCGGCATGCTTGCCGAGTGGAACCAGGGATAGCTCTTGTATTAGGTAATTAGCGTCAGGGCCATGAGAGCTGTTCATAGAAGCACACCCAGCACTAGGTAGCGCTAGGACGAGATACGCGACTCTTCTGGAACGCCGTTTTAAACTGGCCGCGGACGGCTAATTCGCATCGGCAAGCCCCACCGCCGATATCACGGCCGAGCCGGTCGGGCACCCGGCCGTGACGGATGCCGCGGGCGAACCGGCTGTCCGCGTTTACTGGACGCCCGAGCGCACCGCCAACATGGACAAGGACCCAGCGCCGGAGCCGACCGCCATTACTCCAGAGCCGCGGCCGATCGGTGCCGTGTACCCGGTCCAAGGGGCCGTCCTGACGACCGGCGGCCGCCTGCTCCACACGACGAACCTAGTCGGAGGCGGCACGAACGACAGTAGCTGCAGGGCGACGCTGGTGCAGGCCGACAATATAGCCACCGTCATCCCGGCGGCGCACTGCATCCGCGGCGGGGCCGAGCCCGTCCTCTACACCGGGTACAACGACAAACCCGCTATTCATCCCCGGGTACCGCGATGGTGATGCCCCGCATGGTAACTACACCGCCAACAATGTCGTCATGTCGCGCCCCTACGCCGAGGACCCGTCTCTCGAGGTGACGCTGACGCAGGGCCGCCCCGCGGCGGAGACGCTCGGCAAGGGGCAGCGCATCCCGTTCGGCGCCGAGCCGGCCCGCCAGCCCGCCCGCACCACCACCTCGGCTTGCCGCGGTACGTGTCGAGGGGCCAGCCGGCCTTCCAGGGGGGAGCGGCTCGCCGCGTGCTACGGCGACGCCCTCTCTTGGCCCCGCGGGCCCGGGATGACCGGCGGCTGCAGCGGCGGTCCCGCGATACAGAACTCCGACGAGGGAACGGGCGTTGGCGAGGGCGTCGCCGTCAACAACATCAACGACTTTCGGAACCAGGGGGGGCGTCGTGATGGTGTTTTCGGCAGCTCCGTCACGGACCTCGCCAGTGAAGCGCTCTACCTTGCGGCGCAAGCTATCAAGCCGCCACCCCTTGCATCATCCTGTTGTTGACGCGATTTTTCGATTTCTCTTGGAGACAGGCCTAACATGGATCATGCATGTATAGCATATAACTACTTAGTCGATCGCGACGCCTGAGCGTCAACACAGCGGCAGCATTAGTCAAGGTTGTCTCTTTCAAAATAAAGGTCATACTCAATTTTCTCATTGCATACGTACTCTTTTGTATAACAGGTTACGGGCGTGTGACGTTTGTTAACAAGTGTCGAAGTGGCACGACGCCCGTATAAGAACTAACTAGATTGCTAACGTCCCGGTTATCACTCATAGAGGATTAGGAGCGCGACCCTATGACGGTAGGTGTAAGGCAGATCCAAGTCGGCTACGTCGTTTCCCACGGGACTGCAGCCGTGCCAATGCAATCAGAGTAAAGATGAAGGGTGTAGTTATCCGATCCTACCAGCAGGATTAGAGACATGCCGGTTCAGGGATAGTCGTCCAGAGGTTGTGTCATTTAGGTCACAAAGAAATGCAAAAAGTATCTCTGCGAGCTGGAACATAAAACAAAATAAATAAAATAATTAGTTTCTAAAAAAAGAAAGAAGAAAAGAAAAGAAGAAGGAACGAGATTACCCAGCTTCGGATATCGAGGCAAGAGGAACCTCCATGAGTTCCTATAGGATTTATAGCTAACCCAATGGGCCCAAGCTGCCAAGCGTAACATGGTGTGCTACCACTACACCTCCTAGGCTTTGTTGAAAATTATGCGCCTTAATTTTCGTAATATTCTACTACCACCAGCTACAGCCATTATGTCCAGAGCGTGCTGAGCAGGTAGTGTCCCATCCCAACCGCTAGCTATCGATCTGCAATTGTCCGGCCCTACCGATCGGTAGCACACCCTGGGAATACCCCCGCCGGCCACCAATCGGCCGGGCCCCCCTCCTCGGCTCGCGGTGACAGCAGGCCGAACGGCGCCGAGAAACGCCGCCTCATGAACACCACGCGGTCGTAGCTAATCGGTCGCCGCCCGAGATCAGACCGGCTGTTGCGCGTGGCACTGGCACTTTATGGCGTGGGAAGTAGTACTCCTGTTCCTGCTGCTGGTGTCTGTCGTGGGACGCGGAGCAGGGTTCGGGGCCTTGCGGCCTGAGTTGACGGATCACAAGCATACGGCCTGGAAGACCGGAACGTGCCTACTTTTCCGCAAACATATTATATGTTATATCAGGCCTCCTTGTGGTGTCCACTTCCGCCCGGTCCCAATACCTTTGCCTTTGATCCCATTTTCGAAACATTCCAGCGATGTCAATCGCTGATAAAACAGCACCCCATGTCCCACTTCCATAAACTACGTAGATACCTAAATAGCTGACCTTCGCAGCTTGCTTCTTCACCTTGGTCATGCACAAACTCAACCGCTCGTGTTCAGGTAATCAAGTCTTGCGAGCGAATATAACCTTCCTGGTTTTAACGACAGATCCGGCCTTGTTTGCATACACCCGTCTGATGCTGTACATAGTAGCCCAGGGTGATAAAAGATGGCAAGCACTCCTCTGGTGCAGACTCCCTGAGGTGCACCAAAACGTGACCTGGAGAGCGTCAGTAAGCAACGGGCGAGATACTCACGACAAGCGCCAGAGCAGTCTCCAGGTGAACCGGCGACGAAGACGAGTGATTATTTTCTTCAAGCCGTGAGGGCATCGATGCAACATCTCCCCGGACCAGCGAAACCTTCCGCTCCTACGAGGTAAGTACGACCTACGAGACAGTACCACATCACATCATGTCATCGTACACGTCCTTTTTAGATCCTAAATCTTGAATAATCACGTGTCTATTGCTTTTTTTACCGTTCCATACTTCCTGACCCCCTATACCCGGTTACTCATAACTCATATGAAAGATGACCGACCGGGTGATCCAGTCCCCCGCGCTGAATGATCGAGAAAAATCGTTACCGTTAAGTGAACTCATCTCTCATTCTTCACGAATCATGATTCGGATCTCCTGCGATTTCCACGTTCATTCTTCCCCTCGCCCGAGACTCCTTATAATAGGGCCCGTCGCATCCACGTGGCCACAATGGGTCCGTGCTAGCGGACCGATGGAGGCAGTCCTATGGCGATTCGGGGGTGATGATGTTCGGCAAGTGACCGGAGTGCTTTGCCGAAGGGAATCATGCTAAAGGCATCAACTCCCCGCGCAAAAGTCGAATCCGGAACGCCCCGAACCACCCGTAGAGCTATGGGACACGATAGGCGCCCTTGCTGACTTTCGTCAGATGCCCACGATAGGCACAGTTTCTATCGTTTTAATCAGATACGCAGGCAGCCGGCCTAGCGACTGCCAAGGCGAACTTCCCCTTCCAACATCTCTTCATCCAGACAAGTGGTCGGGTTGAATGGCCAGCCACAGAATGGTAAAAAGACGTTTCTCGCTAGCACGCGACGGGAACGACAACCGCAAAAACGAGGTTCCCGGACATGCTGGGGTAAAGAGGAGATGCGTAATGCAGACAATCCGAGACGCCGACCTGGAAAAGATTGAGGGAAATTATGCATTAAAACCGCCGGCCGTCTCCCCTTGTGTCCGCCATAGATGTACGACTCCTCCTGTAAGAAGCAAACCAGTGAGCCGTATACGCCTGATCGCTCTGAAACCACCGCTTTTAAGCCTTCCGACCGTTTCAAGTACTCGGTGGTATCATCGAAAAGCAAATCTCATGTTGTGAAGCGGCAACCTAAACTCCATAGCCGAAAAAAAAAGTATGCAACTGGGCGCGATTGCTCGACGTAAAACAATTGACGAATTTCGGATGTTGTCCATACGAAGTAGGTTCGTTGGACGCATATACAAAGGTAAGTTGACACGTGCTATGTCGACGCACGTTCGGCACAACCGGGCTGGCGACGGCAATGGCTAATCGGTGGACCAAATACTAACGTGCTGATGGGTGGCCCCACGCTAAACCCTGTACCGACTACGGAGTGCGGACATGTTCATCCCCTAATGGCTGTCGAGGTATGAGTATCTGTGGCAAATGGAAAGCGGTCATGGAGATGCTGGGTCGAAAATGGAGACGGGTAGTCGTATTCGGAATGGAACGTACCGGCCAGAGGAGCGAAGCCTGTTATCGCGGCCGGGGACGACGACCCAACCTTTGGAGTGCTAGAATCGGCTGAGCCCATGGATCTGGGCGACATGGATGAGGGATTTTGCAGCGGAGATGCGGCCGGAGAGGCTCCAATAGCTGAAACATGAGAGTCCGGAAAATAGGGGCTCAGGTTCTGGCGAATAGACTGGTGAAGAGAATGATGCATCGTCCCCAGATGATGGTTCTCAGCCATTTGTGGGCTCCCAGTAGAACTAGAGTTGGTGCTGTTGGTCGAGCGAGTAAACAGGTCGTCCATACCATCGAATTGGCCCTGTCGCATGGTGCCGTCCCGGGGTTGAGGGCTCGACGACTTTGATCCGTACTGCAGGGTTGAATGGTTAGTTAGATCCCATAAGGTGTCCGCTGGGGCACTCGGTGTCCGTGACGGGCCGCATAATCACGAGGTGTACGTACAAAGCAGTATTTGTTGAGGATCTCTTCGTAGGACGCAGACGCGATGCTACCTGAGGAGGAGCCCATTCCAGAGACGGGAAGGAGATCGCCCTTGGTCAAGGGGGCAGGTGTGGGAGTCTGAGTCCGCGGAGCCTCCGAAGGTGATGCGTTAGATGCCGCCCTCCTGTGAGGCTTCATATAGAGTCCATCGCTACGGCGGTTGACGGCCGACTCCTTACGGGCTTGCATGGCAGCGGTCAGGGATGCGCCAAAGTCATACCGGTTTGCAAAAGCCTGGCCGCTCGGCGTAGGGAGTTTATTAGCGAGGTTGTCACTGGGTAAGGCCGTTGCTGACTTCGAGCTCTTAAGCCGTAATGAAGTGGGCCGGGACTCGCCGAGGAACTCATGGATCGGCCGGTCAAAACCGGAAAGTTTAGCATCATGGTCAAACTCGTCAAGGACTCCAACCGGCATCGACTTCGGACGCGGGGCAGTCGAAGGACTACGACGATTGCTGCGCGGAAGGGCATTGGAAGATCGCGGCGAGGCACTCTGGGAGCCCCGGCTCTTATCCTGAGGGACTAACTTCTTGCGGAAGTCGACCTGGAAGTTCACGTGGTTGTTGTTATCCCAGTACTCGAGACCGTTGACATTGTACCGAATGCACAGGTACAGCGTTTTGGATTCGAGGTTCGCAATGTCTGACAATTTGATACTGAACTGGAACCGATCGTGGCCGATGTCCGAAAATTTGGGGCGAATCTCGTGGGCGTATTCCGCGACGACTTCGGACGTGGTTTTCCAGTAGTCGAACGTGAACCTGCAGACTACCAACTTGTTGAAGGCCAAGTTGGCCACAGCAACTGTTCCCATCAGAGACTTCTTGTCCGCCGACATCCATAGCCTCTCCAACCGAACCGGCTGAGCCTTGCGCAGAGCAGTCTCCGGAGGGAAATTGTGGACATCGATTTCCAATTCGTTTGGTGGGCGGTTACTACCCTTCCCCTCCTGGCCGAAGGGATATTCGGTATCGCTTTCGTAGTTCTCATTCGGCGAGGTGTTAGCGCTCACGGCTAGGGGCCGGTCAACCTGCAGGAAATGCCGGACATGCTCTAAGTGAGAATCAAAATGAACGGCTTTGGAGAAGGTGGGCGTGCCTGGCATGCTCGATGGTCGTCGATGTGCCGCAGGCCGTAGTGCCGGCCTGACAAGCTCGCCTGATTTCTTGCGCACCATTTGGGGTTTCCTAATAGGCTCGTCTTCGCCCGAGTTTTCTTCCGAGAGAAGAACCGAAGAATCTTCCGGCTTGAAGACTATGTGAGAGTCCGTGCGGGATCTTGCGTGGGACACCTTCCGAGCTCCAGTGTCAAGTGCCGGTAAGTTTGCCGTGAGACTATGTTTCTTCTCCGCCATGTCGCCAATTTGAGGGGGCAAGACAAGTAGATGTCCAGTTGAGGTCCGATCGGTCCGACCGGGTGAGCTTTCCCTATGTTGCGGTATCGCGCTGATAGCCTCTTTTAGCTCGTCCAAGTTCTCGATTTGTCTTCCACGGTCCTCACGTTCCCCTTGTCCTTCATCTTCACTAGCTGATTCCGGGGGCGAGATGATGGCGCCTGGAGGCATTAACCGAGAATCAGCAACGGGTGGCGGGGACTGTCGGACAGACGAATGAGCTGTCATCATACCCTTCAGGTCGTCCGACGTCCCCGGGGGAGTGATATCCGGGGTTGACGCATCCGCAACGGGTAGTTGGGGAGGGCTCATTAGCGAAGTGGGAGCCGATGGTGTCCGTCGATGTCTCGCGAGATAGGAAGCCGAGCGGGGCAGCGCAGGCCTTGACGACCCAGAGCTACCCGAGTAAGATGATCTCCGGCTAGCATCTGGTGTCGAGGGCGCTGTGGAGGCTGGCGAACGGTGAGAGGGCGGTGTGTAAGGCATCCCCGCCGATTTAGATCGCCCGTGGACGGGATACGTGAGAAGGGTGGCGGAGGAGATAGTGGTAAAGTGTATGTCGGTGGGCTGATTAAAGCTGCTTGTTTTAGGAGGAGTAGCAGCTTTTGTTTGTGGCAAACAGGGGAAGATGGTGCTCCACCGGACCTCAAGCCAAGAGTGACCTCTATAGCTGGAAGCAACAGTGCTAGCACTCGCACCCAAAGTAGTACAGGAGGCAGCGGCAGTTGCACTGGTGGTAGTAAATTTCCTGCAGGGAGAGACGACTGGGGTCGGGTCTCTGTCGTAAAAGCCTAGAAAGAAGGAAGGTTCTATCAGCATTGTTCAAGCGAGGTTCAGCTTCCATGGTATAAGAGTTCGGTTCGGTGAAGATGTTTCTGTATGAGGTGCAACGTGCCCCGTTCGACTGACGATCGCCCCGTTTTTGTCACAACTCATGTTGTGCAACAGCAAATATTTGGGGCGGGGGATGTCAGGCTTTTATGTGAAGATGCTTCCGGCAAGTGAAAACAAGGTCATGGAATGTGGAACAGGAGATAACTCTCAGACCCAGGGGCGCGGGGCGTCGTCAAGAGGTGATTTGACTTGGCGCCGCCGCTGAGGAATGGCGACGCTTTCCCCAAACAATTGGGATGTTCCCATCACGGGAATTCCGTTCAACTATCCATGCTCCATTCTCCACGAGATTTCCACATGGCGCTACCATGGAGTTCGGATCCGGAGATACGTATATGCGGCCGGATCACAACAAGGTTTCGGGATGGGTGCAGTGCAAGGGAGAGAGTATAGTAAGGAAAGTGGGTAGGTGACTTACAATTTAAGTTGAACGCAGATGGAATAGACCCAGATAATCAAGGCAGACTATGGACAAAGCGTTGCAAGTCGAAGTTGACGCTGAAGTGTAAATAGGAAACCAAAATTGGAGTCGGACCGAGCAGTAATGCAAGGGAGGGGGGAAAGAGGAAGGGGAATAGAATGGCAGTCGAGGAACTCGTAAAAGGCAATATTTCAGCAACTATACGAATACTCGCTCATTCAATGCCGACCTCAGAGGTGAGAGAGGAAGAAGGTGGTGGAACTTGATTGTCTGACGGTTCCCAAGTCGTCCGCAGTCCGGTAGCCAGCGAACAAAGGTTTGACCTTGACTTTGACCACTGGGTGAATAAATGTGGGTGAGTGTGAGTGTGCGTTTTGGGAATTAGCAACGCTCCCAAGAGCCTTTGCTGTCCGTAAGAGACACGGACACACACAAGCACACAAAAGAATCCAAATGTGGGTGGTTCTCAAACGTAGGGCAGCCAAGTCGACCCTTGTGTTGGCGGAATTCTGAAACTTTTAGGTTATGCTGTGCTTAGACCGCTCGTGCGTTATTGTCTAACAAGTCTTCGTGCTTGCGCCACAAATGATTTGATTTAATGTATATCGAATAGGTCGTGGTCGACACCAATAGGTAGATAAGGAAGCTGTTGAGAGGTACGTTGGGTACGTACGTCTGGTAGGTGCTGACGCTGTGATTGTTCGACTCTTGAGTCAGGGTTGTCAACTTGGAATCCCAAAATTAAATTATCCTCGAGTCACCCATCAAGAAAAAGAAAAATGCGAGTATTGGCACTTACTGTCGATTATCACCCTGCACTGGTCGTGATGTGAGTTATTTGACCAGGGCAACGAAGCCGAGAGGATGACGAACGATGACAACCAGATTGCCCGCTAGGAAAACAAGGAAGGTTGTCCCGCTCCCCTGTCTGGGTCGGTGACAGCGATCAGAACAGCATATGGAAGGGGGAAAAATGGTCTGCTGGTATAAACTCTGGAGGAAACTCTCTAGTGGAGAAAAGAATCGGATTGTGAGGTTATCTACACAATCTCCTAGGCATTACAACCAGTCTTTGTCTGGAGGTTGGACGAGAAGTAGGACAGAGGTCAAATAGTTGGTAGGTAAGGTCGAGGCCAGTGAGTGGAGGCGGGATGGGCGTACGTTAAAAGATTAGGTACCAGCACAGCACCATGTACCGCCGTTAGGTATGGGTATGACAAGGGTATGTGTTTATTGTGCGTGAGTCTAGAGTCAGCAGCGGTCGCCAGCACAGTACTTATCAACGTAGTAATTTTCTGATAATGCGCTGCCCGTGGGATCGATCGATCATTTTAGTGGAGTTTGAGAGCGGCCATGCCAGGGAATTACAGCGGCAGGTTGGCAGATTGGCAGGCTATTTGCCTGTTTTTGTTGCCCGCAGGGGATGGGCAAAGGCAAAGGGCACAGTGGCTTACACCGTACATGCCCAGTCCGGGCGCTTACAACACTTGCCAGGTTCCCCCATTAAATACAGCCATAGAGGTTTCAGTGGGTGTGGGTACGCTCTCGCTTGCTCTGATCCAAGATACCCGCTAGTTTAGGGAGGGGCTAGAGGGCGGGCAAGAGGGGCAGCAAGGGGCTTGGACTTTGCTGTACGTATCCCTCGCACCCCGGAAAGATGGCCATCTACATTTCATTAGCTGCTACTTACATACTTACACATAGAAGTGTAATGGGGAAGAGATGCACCGTCTCATAATACTGTATAAGGCCTCACTCATTCTGCATATGTACGATAACCCAACCTGCTACACTGCCAGCCTATCTGCCTAGAGCATATTCGAAATTCCACGCAGATTCGAAGGAGTTTATCGAGTCTTGTAAAAGCGGCATATAGCTAGCTTAGCTTGGCAATCCCTAGGCCTGCCCTAGCGCATGAGATTCGTCCTCGGCCATCTCTTATCTAAATCACGTACCTAAGCAACTAACTGATTCCGGTAAACCGTCTATTTGCAGCGATTAATTGCCCTCACACCCGCAGTTTCGAGTCATCAGTCTGCGAGATCAAGCTGCCTTCGACATCAGGTACCTACACTACTCTAATGCGCCTATGAAACTGGACAAGGTGGTGGAGGGATATTGCAGCATTATGTGATTTGGGAGAGAAGAGATTCCTTGACAGTCTCAGTAGCACACCGTACTTGTGAACGACTTCGCAAGGAGGCGACACGACGTCCAATCGGCGTCCCCAGGAATCGGCGCGATACTTCCTTCGTATGTAAGACGATACGGCCTGTTGTGGGTCGATATCCAACTAAACAAATGGTTTAAAGGCCCTACTGCTAGGTAATGGATAGCCTGCTACTATAAGCGCCTCCGGCCGGGGGGCTGCGGGGTTCGTTGGCGGCCCTCTTTTCTTCGAGCGAGGGTGGTGGATATGCCAGTGAGTTTTACAAAGTCTGTGTCTGTGCGAGACTCATCACTCTTATCATTGACGGCGAGAACGCTCGTAATGGATGCAAATAACGGTGCGATGACGTCGTCCGACAGGAATGAGTATTGTCCAGTAAGCGCCCAGCTCACCGATGCTTGGTTACCACTACTTCGGACATTGGATGCTAGCACAAATGCAGATGTTATGTAAAATTGCAGCAGGATTCCGTCTCGTCCTTTCTCCTACTATGTATGCACCATAATGATACGATAAACGCTTATAGAATAGCGTACCTGGATAGTAATTGCCAGGTGCCATCCATGGATTATCACGCCAGATAACGTCCTACAATCCTCCGATCGTCCAATGGGATGCCAGTAAGAGAACATGCGGATACTATAACTCGGAAGCCGAAACCGTTTATAAGTAATGAGACGGAATTGCTATTAGTCGCTGGTATAAAGCAGCGGAAGAGAGACCGTCATATTTTGCGCTCCATCCCATGGGAATCCATCCATCCCACATGGGAATACCACAAGAAATCCCGTACGCTCTGGGCGCCACGACCGCCAACGTTTCGAGTTGTCGCTCTCTTAGTGCTCAGCTCGTGATGCAACGAGTATCTCCGGAAGAGGGGGGGTTGACTGGGCAGTTGGATGCCGACAACGATAAAGATAGTATTACCTAACAACCTTTCCTGGCAGTCGTAAAATTCTATTTCGATTATGTACTCGGTTTATACATATCCACGACAAATAACTCTTGCATTTCGATTAACTCCGGTCTGTTAGCTCCACGCCGGACCAATGCTATCTCAATCCCGCATCCGTATCTTTTTTTTTTTTTTTTTTTTTTTTTTTTTTTTTTTTTTTTCGCCTTCCGCGATATGGGCGAAGAAAAATTTCTCTCCTCGGTGGGGTAAAGCTGTTACAAGCTCAAGGTATATGTCCTAATTCCCCAGTTGATAAGCGAACGGTTATGGCTCGTGTCTGTGCAGTCTCAGCTCCGTGCGTCGGTGGTGTAGTTCAGATAGTGGATAGTCCTTGGCGACAAAGGAAATTATGTGGTAAGGGAAGCGGGTGAAAGCGGAGACGTCCGACGAAACCATCAGTCACTTATATCGCCACTTGCTACAACGCCACGACTGCGTCGTGATTCGTGAACGAACCATCTTTCTATCTTGGGTCTATCGTAGTGAAAATACATAAGTATATTAAGTAACCGTTTAATTTCTTTTTGAGTACGTACGCTTGAGGGGCTAATAGTCGCCACTTCGGTAGCCTCGTCGTGACATCGTGTGGTTGTGCAGCGCCAATAGCCGACCTCAACGTGTATTTTGATAAACGCCCCTGATTAAGTTGGGCCAGATTGGAATAAGTTGGGATGATCCCGTGTATTTAAAAGCCTGATGAAGCGGCTAGGCCCGGTTAAGAGCTCCATAGTTTCTACCTGTCGACTTCTTATATACCTCCCGTGTGAGGCTCGCCGGTTGTGACGCTTCAAGTCAGCCTCGCTATTGTTTCAAGTACAGCGAGCCGTATATCGGGGGAATGATGCCATGTCGCCGAACTGGTGTCGAGTTTTTGCTTTAACCCCTATCTCTTCTGCGTCGCGGCTGCGGGTGTCATTAGAAGGGAACGGCGACGCTACGCGCCCCCCCTCCCCGCGAACATGCAAAGCTATGCAGGGAGGAGGAGTATATGCAGAGGCCGTATCATGTATCACCCATCTCGTGTCGAGCTTCTCCCCGAGGCATCAGTGCATCGTGGGTTGTTATTTCGCCTGAACTACTGCACGTGCTCGAATTTACGCAGTATGTAAAACAATACGGGGCAAAATCCGGAGAAGTTAGAACTCCGCTTCCCCAAGCGTTCTCTCTATCATTCCACTTAATAAGGTGCTCTGGAGACAGCCCGAGAATGCTGGGAGTTTTCAAGTCGCAAATCGTATGATGGTTCTTCGAAGGGAAGACCCCTGTTCATGACACGCTAGCAAGCAGGACCCTGACTCGGAGTAGGGGGTATGCGCGGTACTGGCTGGGTAGCTAACGGGGGGAACCTAGAAAAGACGCGTTAGCGGCTCTCGACTTTCCCCACTTATCTTGAATTCAACACCAAGGCGGGCCAACGCCGTTGAGACGGTGATGTTGCGATTTTGCATCTGCTGCCCCGAATAGTGTATGTCTTCCTTAATTGGTGTCCCTCACTGCATATCTCATGGCACGGTATGAGTCCGGACCTTCTCCCACAGTACTCCCAGTTCTCTGCAGTGATCGGGCAAGCATTCCCCTTATGATTTTTTTTTTAAAAAAGAAAAATTTTGGCTGTGGTACTAGCAACCCTGTTCGTTTAGCTTCGTTCCGGCCGCCACATGGGATTTGCTCTGGCTCGCTGAGCTTGAACCGCTGCTGTCGACAGGCAGACTGGGATGTCCGAGAAACTTTCTAGGCCAACCACGGTGGGTGCTACCGGGAATCTTGCGAGCATCGCGAGGCCCAAGAGGATATGCTATTGGTTACGGGCCCATCGACTCTGACGACACGGACCAGAGCTGTTGTCCCTGACCTTCGTGGAGCATTCCCACTATCTGGGGGCTGAAAACTGAAAACCGAAAACCATCAAGAAGTTCAGCCCAGCATCAGATTCCGGGCTTGGAAATATTTTTGCATTCGTATGAATGTCTGAGCCGTTCACCTTCATTCACGCAATCCAATTCGACTGGAGAGGTCGTGGGACTGTTGGGATTGGCAACCGTTTGTACATACCTACCTATTAAGTAGATACATATAGGTGATATATGGGGCAGAAAGTACCATGGAAATCTCAGGAAATACTCGTATTAGCCTACGGCGATGGGAAATATGAGCGACGTAATAGATATGCGACCAGCATGGCAGCCCCTTAACCTAGGTGCTGATAATGTATAGCAAACTTCGCCTGCTACCTTTGTGAAGCTAACATGTATGGGGAATGATGTGTCGTCTGTTGGAAGAAGGTGGTGATACGGACGGGCTTCAACTACGGCGGGGCTGAGGGAGGACCACTATTCCTGCGGTCTGGACTCAGGAAATCTTGCCATCCAGACTTTCCGGCCGACCTCGAACGTCGGTCGATGCTCCGCCCAGACACTGTTATTAGGACCCTGTGTCCGGTACAGCTTCATGTCGTCAAAGAGACTGCGGTATCTGTGTCTTTTGTTTTCGCAAGTTCCTAACAAACAGATGCACATAAAGAGAGCCTTGAGCCGGGCGTCCGGAAATGGCCCAGAACCAGGCCTGCGAGGAACACAAATCTCTGACCTTCCTTGTGCGATTAGAGGTTCCGGCAACGGCCCTCCTTTAAGGTATACATGTTGCCGCCGTCTGTGCAAGCCATCCTGACCGATGAGACGATCCTACCGCACCCTACTTCGCGCGATCATAGCAACAACCCTGTTTCTTCCTGCCGGTGCTGTTGAAATAGCTTGAGGAGGGATGGCAATCAATTAAATGAACCAGGAAGACCGCTTCCCGTAAACAGCTACCTTCGGGGTTAGTTGCTGTCAATATCCCCATGGATCCGTCCTAGCCGTTTCCTGGGCGGTTCTGAGTCCCGTTTATGCACGACAAACGAATTGCCTCCATGTATTCCCTAAAAGGTGATGGTGGCGTATTTTCAGTGACAGTCGATGAAGCCTTACTTCGCAAACTTCCAAAAATTGTTAATATGGTCTGATATTAAGCGGATACTTACCAATTGCAAATTTGTGGGCGAGAAGCGCGCCTTTGGCCCTTGGCACAGCCTCAGCGGTCGCATTGCATAGGTGGATGTCGATCACCAGCAGGGCCCTAGGTTGCAGAATGTTCCGCATCCTCAAAGGAGGACCAAGACTAGGGATGCTCTCTTACCACCGAGAAAGAAGTCGCTACTCCATAGCACGTCGATATCATACCAGTCGAGCCCAGTCTCGAGGCGTAGAAGAAGCCTCTGGAATCAGACACAGATCGTGCAGATAGTCGAAAAAAAGGTGATTCGTGCGCGGTACCACTTGGCTGACGCACGAACTTGGCCATTATTTTCCCATATTTGTGGCGACATATTGATATATCGCTGTCAAAAATTACTCATGAAGACGTGTTGCGAATGACAATCAAATACAGAGTCTTGACAATTCTGTTAGGCACCAACACTGAAAACACAGTTAAGGGTCTGTAAATTGATACTGTGGTACCGGGACAGTGCGGACCTGGGCTTTATACCGGGTCGCATCAACCTAATGGCTCCAGCTCCACTAACACTTGTTAGGACTACCGAACTTCCATGGAATTACTGCCACTAACTCACACAAAAATACTCACGGCCCTCGTCGTGGTACCAAGGTAGGGAATTCGACTCGACTGCGACGAAGACGACAACAATGAATTTATTTTTCTGTGCTCTGTTTGTCCTAAGACTCGGCAATATCCGTCTTGATGTGCGTTACCTGTTACGACTTCCAGAAATTCCGGGAATACTATCCGCAGGGACTGTTGAGGCTCCTCCTTCGTCTATCTGCCAATGAGACTCCCATCACCATTACCCTCGACGAGGCCGCTCAGGAGGTTTTGCCGATTGCGGTTACTTTGTCCGGCAATATTTTTTCACCCGGGCAAGGTATCTCGACGACCACCAAGAGATGGAAGCTTAGAGAGGCGGATATTTCCAGCGTCCCTAATGCGAAACTTTGTGCGGCGTAGCAAAAGGGGTCTAAGGTCAAATTCAACCGCCGGTAGTAATTTAATGGAGAACTATCATGCCTGCAGCGGACGTGGACGTTACCTGAAGTCTTCTCTGGGACCCGTTCTCAATATGATTATACGAAGTACTGCGAACTATGAAGCCAGCTTCTCCTCACGACTTCCTCCTCCTCTCTTCAGGCCATATGGCGGAAATAGAATAGAGATTGCTGGGCGGCGAGCGCAGCATGCTCCACACTTGGATGGCAGTTGGTTGGATATCTACCTACTTATGTAAGCTTTTGGGCGAGAACACCGGCATGGGCTGAGCAAGCTGAGGCTCTGCGAAGCCCCCTTGGCTATCTGTGTTAGATCCGGAACCTCGGACTCCGACGCTGAACCGCGTTCAACAGCAAGACGTCGCGATCTTTCACTATCCAGCATTTCATTGCATATATAATGAGGTGCAAAATCGTTGCCGAATACCTTCTTCGTAGAATTGCTCTCCCCTTTGGGTGGCATGCAATGCATCTTACCTCGCGGGCTATTACCGCCCAGGTCAAGTTCAACGAATCCCTGGATGCTGCTCCTCCTCCTTTCCTGTAACCCGCACAAAGGCGTGGGGAACATGGCCGACGTTATATAATGGGTTCCGGATGATGTGCCTCTATCGCGAGCTCGTGAATGCTACCTGCCCGTTCTTGTGCCCCATGGTAAGCAAGCAGGCATCCACACGAATATCTACCCGGGTGCCAACTTGCCTCAGCAGTTACCGGCAAGTGCATTTTTGAACTGTGCTTCTGAAAACTAGGCATTTAACATCGAATCGAACTATGCGAAACCGGTGTTTAATGGAACACATATCCATTCTAGAGTAGCACTGTAACCGCCCCACTTACTGCTGAAGCTAGTTAGCGCCTGATGCTGCGGGGAGGGGGGAGGGGGTGCGTGTAGCGGGGCCATATGGCAGGATGCCCTGTACGTCATATTGCGTATAAGCGGTTGCTAGCGCGTGCAGCGTCGCATACGCGATGGTATGTAACACGCTCATCTTAGTATGGAACAGCTAGGTGCAGGAACACTTCATTGGTCGAAATGAGCAGTTAGGTCTTATTCAAATGTTTTTGGTCGCCAGTCAACTAATGTTGACGATATAACCCATCTATGTCCCTCTTTCTCTCTCTTTTCTTTTCCGTATGCTCTTTTATATAGACACGCCTCGATGCAGCTGCAATGCCCCACCCCTGGAGTTATGGGTACTTTCTATTAGAAGAGCCGATTCCGGCGACTGTGATCCGTAGGATTTACGACAAGGATCCCAGGTCTGATTGGCCCCACCTTGATGCGACCCACGCACTTCGAAGGTCGACGCCCCATGCACTATATTTGGCGAAAATGGCATACAGCTCTTCACCAGGCATGAAAAGAGATGATAAAGATCACAAGGAGCCAATATTCAATTATGGGTAGACGGCCTCGGGATTCCTACCATCCAGATTTCTGGCCAACCTTCACGGAACTCTACCCGGTTGTGCTGAATACACCATAATGTAGGGGCAATCAGTTCGAACGGCTATGTCGGCTCTCCGCAACAGCTCAGACGCGGTGCACTGACACATTTGACGGCCCCCGAACAGGCGAAGTCCCCTGGTTATCCATGCAGCCATCCCCATTGGCCATAGGGCAGGCAGATGTATCAACTGTCATATGGCAGGGGAATTATCACGAGCACGGCTGTTCTCCGTGTCCTCATCAAGTCAAGATCTACATCCGGAACAATCAAGATGGAATCCAGGATGGTCGGGGGGTTCCGGTCTCCGTGTGTCCAGGCCGGCGTGGTAATACCCCAACGTACAGGTACTACCTACTGACAAATTCCCACCTTGCTCCGAAATTATGCAAGCAATCCTCTAGTCACTAATACGGATTTTACCATCTTGCCCAGTCGCGACAGCAACGTACGTATGCCTCGTCTCGGCAACCGACTACGCCTTTGTCCTTGATTTCGCACTGCGAGGCTACCTGTTATCAACCGAGCATAGAAGGCATCATAAAGACCCTCTTCGCCATCTAAATTCCTTGGGGTAGTCGCTTGATTCACGAAGCGGTGTACAACAACCAATCCCCCATGCAATGAGATTAGGTATACAACTGGTCAGTATATTGATTGGCAAGTACGGCTCGCTTCAAATTAAGGTAAATAACTGAGGAGTTATCACCGGTCTTGGTGCGCGGCTACTTCAACGGCTTTACCTTCCCTTGGCAAGAGTTTAATGCTACTTTGGTGATGACGTATGCGGTCTCGGTCCTCCCGAGGGTTTTGTGTGAGCATCGCGCCATTGGCCGCTCTATCAAGCTTAGGTACATATGTGCATACCTACCCTAGCAGGTTTAGCATGAGCCATCCTCCCCGGCCCCCAGCTCGCCCCGCGGTTACCTTGGCCCGCGGCTGCCGGGGTGGCTAGACTCCCTGGCTGTCAAGCACTTCGAATGCTCCGCTATCTCATCATCGCCCGCGCCGTCGCCGGAGGTGATTCATGATGCACTTGTGTGAGACACCAAGACTGGCTCCTCCACTGAGATTCACATTAATCAAAAACCACCAAGGTGGTTAACAAAGATTAACCCACCTTCAAGACCACCGTTTAAACCCGATATAAGCAGCAACTTTCTACATTTATATATATACACGGCCAACTTACGACTGTGTCAAATTATTCTGTTGAATCCGAAAATATTTTCTGAATTTTTATATGCGATTCTCTGATGTTTAGATCTGGGTGCGAAGCGTTGAATTTCTTTGGGACACTGCGCCAAATTTTGTGTCAACCGCCTGCCACCATCACATCCCTAGCACTAGCGCCAGATCTCGCCTATCAACAAACCTAGGCGCTATTAGCGCAGAAACCGTTTCCACCGGCCGGAGATAAAGTAACGGGCTCATTACGACAGCTCAACCTCTGTTCAGGAGCAGGTCGCGGACAAAATAATTGATACCCCCCAACACTGCTTCAGAGCTACTTATTCCGATGGAACTATTAGAGATTTTAAAATTCAACCAAAAATACTTAAAGAAATTTGGGGTATTATCGACTTGTTTATTTATTTACCTATTAAGTAATACATATTCTGAAGTCGGCAGATACAAAATTGCTTGTCCATTGATATCACTTCGCCGAGATTTAAGGGGGAAAGATTAAAATGTGACAATTATTTTGTACCTGGCCTGAGGGCCACCACCGAGACATACGAGTCAATCAGCTATCTATCTAGGTTGGTTCTACTCGTACAACGCACCCAATCTCACTACCAGATTACCAGATCCGTCAAACTGTGACAGAACGCGACGTTATATTGGCAGAATACGTCCGTTGAATCTTATGTACTAATGTTTGACTCAAGAACCTTCTGACCGTGACAACCTTAGCTAAGTCACAGTTGGGACATGACTTCGATCCGACTGTTCGGATCCTTATCGAGGTTGGTACCATGGACCTGCGTCACGAACGGGACGACGTTTTCCCTTCGCCTCGAGGGGCACGTGCCGACGCCCCAGATCCCGAGACCCCCCTGTCAAACTTGAATCCTTGCCCAGCATAATGAGTCCGGGAACGGCCTTAAGACACCAATTACATGCCACCGTGGTTCCCCGCGTTTTTCTCTACAAATGCCAGCAAATGAAAGAGTTGATGGCATTCTGCCAAGCCGCTTCGGCTTGCACGGCTGCACTACTCGATGGCCAGGTGACCCGAGGCAAGCTGTACCACGGCGAAGCTGACTGTAACGGCTGGGCAAGCGGGAACCTCTATTCGCCCGCGGCTGACTTCCTGGTCAGACATTGGAATGTAACCAAGACTGTATTAGCCGGGCTCGCTAAGATTAGAAACAACGGCGCAAGGAAGGGAGAAGGAACCTAGAATCCCATTCCAAGTCACGATCCATGTCACCTACGTAGATCTTAAGCACGGCTTCCCCTCAGCTCCTGAAACCAAGGGCTACTGAAGCCTGCTGGTAGCTGGTAGCTGGTTTGCCAGGTTTGCTGAACCCAATCCGACTTTCAAACGTGTGCAGCTGGGGGGTCTTCTCCAATTCTTAGAGTTGAGTTTGGAATGACTCAAATCTTCACTGCAAACTAGGTATATTTCCTCCGCTCTTAGTGACCCCCTACTGTAGCGAAAGTAAAGCTGTGACTCTACGTTGGTTGGGTGACAGCTCTGTACCCCTGAACATCGCTAGATTATTACCAGATCTGCACTGTATGTCACGTAATCACCGGCCCGTGGATATCACTAGGAACTCCCGGACTTGCCTGCGGCAGATCGGCGGAACTCCAACGTTTCATTTCGGTTCGGCGCCATGTGGGTCTCCGATTAAGCCCGATGGTATCGTACTCCTCCCGGAGCCACCACCTTAACGCTTAAGTCTTCCTCGGGACGGCGGAATATAATATATCAACGACGAGGTTCAATGCCCTTTGAGTTTCGTGAGCATCTGTGGCCAACGGTTTCGGCTCTTAGCCCGGCAGTTTATGGACTAATGGGCTCGGCGACGTAAGGTCCGTAGCGGGGTCTTGAAGGTGTGCATACGCACTCGCCTTACACGACCAACCTTAGGGTATTACCTATCACAAGCCAGGAGGCTCACGTTTTTTCCTGAGTTACTATTCCAGGCCATTGGCACTGCCATACAAGCAGCCCCTTCCCTCGGTCCTAGACATTATATTTGGCCGTCCGTGGCTGATTCTGGCACATTCAACATCAACTCATACCAACCAGGAAACAGTCGTGCACACTGCTGCCCTCAATACTCCGGGCGACTTTAAGATCATGTGCCTTCAGAGTCCTTTGAGGAACCAGTGGTGACAGCTAGTACGCACGGTGTTACATTGCCCTAGTCCTACGATACTCCAAACGACGTCCCGTGCCGCCTCGGGAAGTCTTACTGAGAATTTAGGGTGAGATAGTGTCTAGCGTACCAGCAGATCCTTAGATTAAAGTAAGAAATAAACCGGTTGAACATCGACGGTGCTCGCGTTCTCCTTTCCCATCCTGAAGCTGTTATGGAACATCATCGAATTAGATCCCTTTAGGCATAGCTCCCACCGCACCGTCGTAGGTATTAAAGATCCTCGAGGCCCGCTGATACCGGTAGGCAAGTGATATTCGTCAGGTTATGTCCGCTCGGATAGGGGGCTGGGCATGACATGGTTCTCATGGACTGTCGTACCGCATGCGTATACCCCAATCCGTATTATTCCACTGGTTGCGCATCAGGACTGGACTGCGTCTCTCACCAATGTGGTATCACCCGTGCCCTTGGGAACCGACGCCGCCGTCCAACCTCTTATTTCCTCTGTAATGTCGATGGTGTGAACGCTGTCACTGACCTCGAAATTGCACTAGTGCTTTCAGTTCTCATCGGATACTAAGATAGCGGAACGACTGCCTAGCTCGGCAATACTGTGGAGTTAATACTCCATGTTGTCGGGTCTCCTACAATCTATGTGGAGGAGGAACATGCATGCGGGGTGCCTCGTACCTACACTCTTACCCCTCGTTCGTTGTGAAAGAGGGAGCTTCGCTCCATGTCAGATGTCTCTGTTATATGTCTAAGGAAATGATAGAGATAGTAATAGACTCCTAGGCTACATCAAAAGCCGTACTCCCTTCGGCAATAGGTAGACGTATCGGGGCTGGATATAGGGGGTGGTCGCAAAGACCTATTCGTTCTGGATGTGTAACAGAAGACGCGAGGAGCTTCTTCAACTGTCGAGCACTTACATCTTCCAAGAAGCAACTCCAAGGGTCCTAACAATCTCATTCAAGGGATGCGTTAGCATGGAGCGCTGCTGCAGTAGGGTTGTCTTGGCTGGCATTCGAATGCCTAGCTGAGGGTGTTGTCGTATGTCCAGTGCATCGTAACACCCAGGAACTATCTGCAGACGCCTAGTGCTGCGAAAAAGTATCCGAATTTCAACGAGAAAAGCAGTCGAGGGCTAGGTGTAAGGTAACATTGGCGACGATCGACAACCCTTCTCGATATGCACGACAAGAGAACAGCGCCGGACAGATTATAGTCCTCGCGAAAATGCGCGCGCCGAATAATAAATTAGCCCACCACAAAGACGAGAACGACCTACTCCCTACCTACCTACCGCCACCACAATCGCTGGTTGTGTTATCGTCTGCATGGCTTACGACTCCCACGCATGTCGGTTCATGCGATCTGCTTGGTTCGCGACGAGGATTGGTCGACGTAGTTGGCCCCCGTTATCTCCCTACCAGATCCTCGCTACATGATATGGCTTTTGCCAAACCACCAGTGCGAGGAGGATTGCCTCTCGATTTCGCAATCCCTCCCCAAAGAGGGGGTATAGGTAATGCTTTATTTATAAACCAGTGGGAGCGGCACCCTATCAGCGGACAACATGTCCATACGCTACCCATACCGGCCTATGCTCTCCGGCGCAAGCGGAGCCCTTACCTTGTCCGGCTGCATTAGGGCCATGCGGTCTCGCCAGTCCATTGAGCGAATCCTACAAAGCCGTCTTCCAGACTTCGCAGTAGGGAAGCCATGCCAAAGCGCTAGCTTTCTCGTATTAGCCCGACAATAATTTACCAATTGTACGTAAGTCTTTCCGCGCGCGACATCGGGAAGACATGCACTTGCATGTATGGTGAGTCTAGACAAAGAGATATCGAACGGACAAATGCGAGATTATCAGAATCCCATCACCGGTGCTTCAAGGACGCGAGCCCTTGCCGACAGGATTTCCTCCGGTTCGGTGGGACCGTTCCGGCCCAGGTCGCGAACAAAATAAGCGTCACACCTTACTCTTAACCCCTTTAAAACATCAGCTAATACTATGGATAAACCATTCTATATCCGCCGACTTTTAAATATATATTATTAAGAAGGTAACAAATAAACAATCGTTCCATTAATCAACCTTGAAGCGCCTTAGTTAATTTTTCAATTTCTTTTTTTGCAGTTGGAGCGGGATAACTTGCTCTAAACCAGTATGGCGGCATGTCAATTATTTTGGCCACGACCTGCGGCCATCGAGAACGCTTCATACGTCCCCAAGCATCTTGTCCTGCATAACAGGATTTGTGGTTCGACGGGTGGAGTGGAGCCCCGCCCGTCGATTTCAAGGGGGGTTATCGTTCGGATCGTATGACCAGTCATGATCTACAACGTCGGGAGGTCTGGGCAGGCTACTACCCCAACCAATCTGGTGGGTAGAACCTAGACAGCTGGGGTGGCAGTCTCACGCGATGTACCTTCGCTCTGCGCAAAAGAACATCGAGATATCACTAATGCGCACGGTGATTGCATATACGCCAATAAACAGAGGTTTTCGAGAGCCGGGTGTAGGGAATATCGAGTCGGTCCCCTAGTAACCTAGGTTCTATGCGGCAGATAGAGTAATACAAAATTGCGAAAGCTCTCACCACAACTTCGGATATACTTTCTTCGCCCCTTCAGGAAGGAGACACGAGCGTTAGCTGCCCGAGTGCATCCAAGATCTCATCCTCACAATCTTGTATGCAAATTGGCTAGGCGCTCGCTAATACTTGACTGGGCCTAGATGGCTCATGCTATTGCAACCCCATTTTTGCAGTTGTCTGCAGAGAAATGCAAGCTTCATACCGTATACATTCAGCGGACAGTATAACGTTCAAGTCTTTCCTCTGGTGATCCAATAGTATTAGAGATAGGTAGAGATCCTGAACATATGGAAATGAAACATTATATCGTAAAAGATATTGAACGGCGACGTCATTTTACATCGGTATCATTCTACGTGATTCTCGGCGCAGCAATGACATATCTATATAATGAGAGGCCATTCGAGGTCTGGTATTACACATGAGGACATGCTTGAGCCTATGCACAACCGGTGGATGCATTGAAAAGCGCTGGGCTGACCTTGCCGCCGTGGCAGGGCGCGATCAACACACCATCGCGACCCCTCGATAGACGAAGACCCCTGCTTGCAGGTGCTTCCGTCCTCCGCCCCACCCCCCGGGGAGATCCTGTCAAATCCGGGCGGACGTACGCTGCGGGCAAGACCCTGATCTTCGTCCCCGTTCCGAGGTCCAAGCGAGGGAAACTGGTTTTTCTCCGAGCGCATCAACTGCAGATCGGGGTCTATCTATGTTGGTATGTTATATGCAAGATGTTTCTGGCAGATCCCCTTCGCCGAATTGCCGGTATGATTGCTAGAATACGTAAAATAGTTTCGGGCGATGATGTTGACGGGTCCCAATGCTTTCGAATGCCTCCTCTCATATAGTGGGGAAAGGGAAAGCTAACTGGGGATGAGTGCATGCAAAACCGGGGCATTGATTCCTAGCTTGTCGGCTTGCAGTGCCGCGAGGTGGCAAACTAAACGCGGCCAGGGGCGACTACTGCAGTTCAGGAGTGCTGTGGTGGTTGCGAATTAGTGCGAGTAGTTGTGTAACGCTTGGATGTGCTTAAACTACCGTGAAAGTTGGAAAGGAAGGACAATTGACAGCTTTCATTAGGTGCAGGCGTAATGGTTTACGATGAGATATACTCATAGAAATACTTCTAACATGCCTTGCGTGAGCAGTACAGTGATTAATTTATTCCTCGACACACCTTTCCCTTTAACTTATGACATCATTGCAGCACTTTAGTCGAGCGGTCGAGGGAGTCCTCCCGTATAGTCTGTTGGAGAATTTTACGAGATTCATACGGTATTAGAAGTCTAACAGGACTTAGTTGACCCCCTTGTATTCACGATGGTGGAATGGGCCTAGATCTTGGGGGCCAGCGCCTCCATGTAAAGCCACGAGGTATGTATTACTAGTATACTCCATTCGGGAGGCACCGCGACTTAGCCTTATTTGCGATCTCCAGAACCCTCTTGTACAGGTCACCCGAAGTTCATCTTAAAGTAGTTCTTGATGTGTATATTCAGATTTAGTAGCTGTAGGAATCAAAGTATTCTGGTACAAGGGGGTTTCAGAAACTGGATGTGCCTCGTGTATTCGCGACGTCAATTCTCTAGAGACTTTACTTTCCGAAGCATTGCACTCGGGGAGGTCCTAATGTTGGGGGTTGGGTTTAAGAATATGTGAGACAGAAGTGCGACAGTAGATGAAGCTACCCTAGAAAGTGCGAGGAGACTTTTGCCAGCAAAAGTGTATGGGGGAAGACTCAATCAAGAATAGGGGGAATCTCAAGGTGTGTCGTTGATGTGTCAATTCACTATGTGTAAAAAGCTATGGATTTCCTGCAACAGCTTGGGGAATATCTGCGCTATATATATTCGTGAATAACCTGATGAATAAGCGTATTATTCACATGTTATTCCAACGTTTCCGTCATGAATCAAGGGTGAGTATTGGAATCGTATCATCAGCGTGGGCCGGTTTCATATAGGGTTTGAAACCCTTGAATTCCGACATTGGGGAACCAGAAATTGAATCGATGTCGATTAAGCTTATACGGGATTTCGAAACCACACTTTCCATCGCGGATGGATAGTTAGATATGAATTCCTTTAAGGAACGCTCTGAACAGCCCAACGCAAAGAGTTCTCCTTTGACAATCGTCAGATAGGGTAGCTTGACATCATACCACAAGCCGTTCAGCCCGTGCCTTCTATGCTGTATTGTGAACTCAAGCCGCAAACTCGCTTGTTCTTGGGAATAAGCTCAACCTAAGGTAATCTGCGGCAACTCGAGATACCAGCGTTGGATGTTCCAAACCTCCGCTCTGAGTCTTTAATCCGAAGGTATTCACCCGCCGAACATCTTATAATATCCCCGCGGGCGATCTCTCGATGGAAGTACCACTCATGCCTATGGTTGACAGCCTCGTTAACCTCATCATAACTCCAGCCCCTAGGACAGTATTACATTAAGTTGTTGGTATAGGAATACGACAGATATAGCTAATAAGTTTCGAACCAACAGCGGTTTGAGCGCCCACTTTTGGAATCCAACAGTTGCTCGCTCGGGTTGTTGCTGCTCGAAGAAGCCCGAGTCTCGCCTAGCTATCGCTAGGTACGTGGTCCGAGGAAGCATAATAGGCCACAAATCTTCCAACGTCTTTATTTACGATACATATCTTTGAGTTCGGTGATATAACGTTAGTACGAAGACTACGCGAGCTAATATATCCGAGCTTCTCATTAAAGGCATCGGACGCTGGCAGAAGTATGTTTGTGTAAATGATGGCAGAACACAGTTTAACACAGTTTCGAGAATGTTGAATCTTCATCGTCCCATGTTCTAGCATGTATATTGAACGAAAGGTTGCCAAGTCGCAGGTGAGCCCCCAGCATTAATCATGGTATCGCGGTTTCTGGGTCAAGGTAAAACTGTCCGTCGTCAGGCGTTGAAATATAACCCTCCTCGTCTCTAAATCCTAAATGCATTGCTCTGCGTCCTCACTGGTGATCCTATGCCTAAGGTGAGGCGGTATGCTTATAACTCCTAATTTCAATTTTCGTTTTGTTAGGCCTTGCAAATCTTCGCGGACCGCTTCCTTGTCCTGTATTTCCAGGGACAGCTGCCTCTCTAACTCTGGCTCACGTGGCGGCTCGGTATCTGTTATGGTTAGAATCTCGTTGGGATCCATGCATATTGGAATGTGAATGCATAGGCGCAGTTTCCAATTCCCTTTCTCGCCTCCCTCTCTGGACGGGACGTTGGCATGACACGCTGCCGAGATAACCAGCGAGTTCGAACCACCAGTAGCCATTACGTTGTAGCAACTTGCGTAGACAGAAAAAGGGTAAAACGAGTAGTACGGAACCCGCGATTAAGAGTGTTAGTACGGCGGGTACCGAAAAGCTGACCGCAGTTACAGAGTTTGCAGAGACTCCAAAACGGATGTTCAAGACAGTCTTGTCGTCTTCCAAGAGCTTCCAGTAACCTGTCGCTTTTAATACGTTGGCGATTCGATTTGTACGAAACCCGAAAAAATACCACCTTATATGTTAATACCATAACAGGTTTTTCGCGTCTAGTAGTACTGATAGACCCCGAACAACTGAAAGCTTGCTTGCCGGGTCGAAGTTGAAGACTTTTACTCGGGCCTAACCTGTGGGATATTTAGTTCCTGTGTCCACAATAATAACCACATCGTGATATCCCCCTAGGTATCCATGGTCTGTACTCAGAAATACAATATCTTGGGTTGGGGAAAGTTCTATTCTTCTACATCCCTTAAAATCCTGGTAAGGTTTCGGCGAAAAAGCGACAGGCTCTTCGAATAATCGCTTAGTCAACCGTACTCCCATAACCATACTGGCTCCCCTTCAATATAGGATCGTAGTGGTATGCAGGGCTATGAACCCCAGCAGGAGGTAAGCTGGACCCGGGAGGGAAATATGCGATACCCTGGGTGAAATCCTCGGTCACGATCGTAAGTCACATTCTGAACCGAGGAATTGGTTGGTGGAGATGGGATTGTTAAAAGAGATGAATTGAGATGGAGCTGGTGAACAGAGCGACCCAACGCAACCCTTTGAAACGCGATAGGAATCTTATATTCTAACCGACGGTATGCCAATGTCGACGGCACCTAGGTGTTTGTGGGCTTGATCGATCGTTAGACGGGAAGCAGATTTCAAAATCTGCATGTAAAAAGCTCGAAGAAGCTAGGATTATGGTTGATACCGAGTTGACAGCAAGATGAAGTGTAAATCGAAGGTAGGTCGTTAGATGAACGTTCAAATATGATTACAGGTCTATAAAGGGAGGTAGCAGGTCGCGTGATGGAGATAATGAACTGAGTCAGCAGTAACAGCCCGCAGACTGATTCCAGGGGGAAGTTGAGTGTCCCTATCTGGCGCCAATTTTCGTGGGAAAGCATTTGTACTTGCGCCGTAGTGACTCAATTTTGGCATGAGGCCAGTAAGTTGCTATCTCTTATGGTCTCGGTGAGCTTCCGAGGGAACAAGGGGACTCCTGCTGTTTTAACCATGTACTAGGAGCTCAGTAGTTCACCTAACTCCTAGGCAGTGCTGCTGTCACTGTAACACATTCGCCAACCCAGAACCCCGGAGACAATGCTGTGACAGGCAAGGCACCGCCCCAATGGTAATCCTTTTTCGTCTGGGGGTTATCTTTTGTTCACCGAATCCTCATGTTTCAGGCAGCATTAAATGTGCTGGGATGGGTGGCATTACCCTTCGGCTGTCTTTAATAGGGTTCTTAGCAAAACATAGTCTCACTGATGCCCATAGATGATCCGGAGTGTACTTCCATTGCCAGTAAACCAATTCGTGGGGCCAATTTACCTGTTGGCGCGACCAAGCCGGGAATGCTAGAAAATAGGGGGTGAGATGATACAGCGTTCGCGCTTATAACCGGGCTCTCATAAATCTATTAGGTACTTATGTATCGGGTCATACAGAACCATTTCGGGCCATAAATACATATAAAGTAATAATACGGGATCATCCGGCTCCCCACCTCATCGTTCATTATCCTCTTTCCCTCCTTGGCTCAATAGAAGTTTGCTTGCCGGTCTCCTGGAGAAACTCAGCAGTACACAATGCAAAGCATTAGCAAACAAATACAACTCGCAGCTTTGTCATCCAGAGTGGAGAAGCGAACTAGATGGTCCGCCACATGATGCGAGCGCAGCACCGAAAATAAGGCTGCCATTTCTTCGAGTAGGCATGCTCACTTCGCTTTGCGGTGGATCCGACTGTTTTCAATGGCAAACAAGATCATGAGCACGATTGATATTGCCTTCATATTTGGGGCGTTTGGTATGGCCAACCGCATTTGATTAGCCATTTTTTTGCCAACTCCACGGCTTGTAGCTCTGCATTCTCACTTTGTGGAAGTTGATCGCAATAGGAAGCTTTGACTAGCATCACGAGCGGTGTCTTTGCATATCAAAGACTTTCGGACTGGTCATGGAAACGAAGATGTTACAATAGGAAACGACTATTATGGCTTTCACCCTGGCTGGCGACCCTATCGCTGTCCTTCCGCATGATAAGAATTCACCACAGAAAGACGTTAATAGGCTCTCAACGGATTCACTTGGATTTATCGGAACGTTCGCTAGTCAGTGAACCCCCGCGCGGCACACAATACCGTACGATGACCTGAAGATGGATAACGGTGGCTGTGGAACGCCTTTTATCCGCATCCCGCTGGTTTATACATATGTAGGTGCAGTTGGCAGGCTGGTGGAGGGCGTGGCAGGCCGAACACCGTCACAGGTCCGTTGGCTAGATCGTCGCCAATAGATTCGATCACAGTATATCGTTTGCTGAGTCGGGAATCACAAGGCATAATTAAGCTGATAGGCTGACACCTGGGAGAATACAATCAGCTGGGGCATCTGCACAACGGGAAATGCGGAGAAAGGCGCAAGAGGGTCCTAATATACGGAAAAGGGACGGTGAGGTTCTCGGCCAAGAAGACAATTTCAAACCTGGTAGGGCGGGGAGTGAGTGACCTGAAGTGCTATAGATATGACGACCTCTCTGAATCGGACTAACCTATGCCGCTTGGTGCGAGGGCATGGCTCTTACGGGGGGGATTTTTCGTAAGGAACGGTACTAGGAAGTCAGTAGTTATTCGATGGGGCAGTGGGGACTTGAGGCTAGAAAATGGTAGAGCATACAGATATAAAAAGGGGGGGCATATGCTCAACTCGGCAGGATGATTCTAAGATGTCAATCCCAATGAAGAACAGTGGCCGTTTATGTATCAAAGTCCGAAACAAGCCCATTCCATCCATTCATCTGAAGCCTCTTATGATCCGGTGTAGACGAGATGTATAGGTACAAGTGGCCGAGGGCGTACTGATAAGGCGTAGGCTGTCTACAGTACAGAAAGATCAGTACAATATGCCGTGGATCTCATGTAGGTGCACAAGTACACCGAAAGTGGCCTGATCGATCTAGAAAATCAGGCCATGCCAAGCATCGTT
The DNA here is from genome assembly GCA_004155945.1 of Monosporascus sp. mg162. NCBI lineage: Eukaryota > Fungi > Ascomycota > Sordariomycetes > Xylariales > Monosporascus > Monosporascus sp. mg162. The sequence continues at coordinate 130,876 of QJNY01000029.1, forward strand.
TGCCCCATCCTCGGCTCGTGCCGAGTCAGCCCTACGGATCGACGTACGGCAACGTCAGTGCTGAGGCTGAAGTATATATTTGCTGCTGTCCGCCCTGAACGGCGCGGCCGAAGAAGACTCTTGTTGTTACGGGTTCGCCTGACTTTTGACATACTACGATCAACGAAGGCGCGCACGTTCAATCCCACCCACGGCGCACCTTAATGGATTGCGAAAAGAGCCCACAGGGATGACGGAATGAACCTCGGGACGTTCAGACCATCGCTCAACCCTAATTAAAGCTTAACCTTAAACAGGCACATGCGAACATTACTCAGTAAGTTACCCCTGAAAGGTCCAGAGGATAGAGTTGGCCCCAAAGTCCGACTCGGAAGGCTTATTAGATCAATTACACGATGGAGTCTAATAGACTTGGGGAATGCGTCGAACAGGACGAAGGTTAACCAGTCTACCAAAATGTCGAGCACTTGATCTTGAGTGTACGGGGACGTCACTGACACACCAAAAGACCGAGAGAAGTCCTCCGGGTTCTCTAGGCTATTCACTGATATCTGGTACTATTAGGGCGCCGAGACAACAAGGCAAAGCTGGTGTTTGCCAATGTCTTACGGGAATTCCTCAAGAGGTGAGAGAAATCCATAATTTTCATCAAGAACCTCCTCCCACTTCCAGGATGAGACGGTAGTGGTTGGGGTCTTGGAGACGAAAGAGGAGGTGCAGCGAGGGAGGCGCTAGTGTCCCGGGATTACCATGCATGCTTATGCATGGGGCTGGTCCTGGATTTGATCTCCCGCCGGACAAGGCGTTGGGGATGTCGCGCTGGGCTTCGGGGGAATTAAAACTGGCATATGTGAGCCAAGAAATTGCAACAATTCTTGGCAATGCGGCTGTTTCCAAGACCTCGTCTCTGAACTCCGAGGGACACAAGCCGAAAAAGGTATGTCATGAAGCCTCGCAGTTTTGGAGCCACGTGGGCGAGGTGTCTGGAATGATCAAATCTGATATTGGACGGTTACTAAGCGTCGGACCTTGGCCGTACCTGCGGATAAGGCTGGATAAAGGTACCTTGGCCGAAGTTACGGGCCAAAAATTTTCGGTCTCCGCCGCATCGGTGTTCAATAGGCCATAGAGCACAGTCGCTCAGAAGCGCTGGCAATCCTGGTCACAACATACTTTTCGCGAATACGTGATTAATGTTCCCTGCGAAATAGGGCAACAGAATCTGAAATAGCGCACAGGATGTGAAGCAGTCATTACCATGCGGTACAAGTTACGGAGACCGAAAAGTCTTGGCCCGAACTTTGGTAAGCTTACTATATAGACGCCTATGCACAGCTTCCCGGTTTTTCATCGATCAGTGAGAGGCGTTCCGGGTGGCCCTGTGCTCCGGTGGTTCCTGGAATGTACTTCGTCAGACTCCACTGGGATCCACTGGACCCCAGTTCTGGGTGATGTCGCCGCTGGACGCAGTCAGTTTTACCCCAACAATTGAGTTTCTACGGCTGAAGGGATCACGGATGACCACCACCAGTCGCATTTTTAACTTGAGAGCTTCGAAGCGGGCTGTAGATCAGCTAGGAGAATAATCTGCATCGGGAGGACATTCATCACTTGGAACTAGGGGGACAATAAGAGATTAATCGACATGATGAACCGCAGTATTGTTTCTCACGGTGCTGAGCATTGCCGGTTGAAATGCCGTAGTTGTATTGCTTTTGAGAATCGTTAAGAAACATATTGAGCCAAAAGACTGGACAATACATTATCGAGTCGCGTCTGTTTTTGATTGGGAAGTTTTCGGCCTTGGCGGACCCTCGGTAGCATTTAGATACCCGTACGTACTCGGATCTTACCCCTCCATCTTCAAATTCATTCCCAATCGGGTAAGGCTATGTTGAGTTTATCAAGGCATCAAAAACTCTTACAGGCAACATCACTGCTGACCCGTGTAGAGGTCGGCATTCCGAACCGAATACTAGATGTATTATTACCAGAAGCAGTGATCAAGACATAAAATTGTAGTTGTGAGAATCCTGTAAACGTCAAGTTGAATGTGATATAATGGAGGTCATATAGGAATACGTACTCCTGCTTGGAGCAAATTTGACTTATAGTTGAACTAGAGGTTTCCGTAAGCATAAGTGAACCCCACCACATACAAAGTTCGCTCTCGAACCAACCGGGCAAGCAGCTTAGCACGTTACTCCGTAGATCTGAATTACCCTTTGATGAGGTGTCCTGGTACCGGAGGACCACAGGTTACCGACTATCCTAGAAGATCCAGAGAAATGTATGCGCAGTAATTATCATACGGGTCAATCCGTGTTATGTCGGCCGGTCTCCAAGACTCCCGTCTGATAATCCATATAGACTGACTAAATAAGGAGAGGAGGTATCAAGCACTTAAGGACGTTCCGGCTGGGGTCGTCAAACCAGAAAGATACATCAGGTGCTGCAGTTTTTAGACACAAGCAGAAGTATATAATTTAATCAATCGTGCTTGGTCTCCCAGGCATGTATCTACAATACCTGTATGCATGTACAGGAGTTACGTAGTACGGACGGACGTGAGTGATGGTGGGGGAGCCAGTCTCTCCCCAACACCCCCCGCGAGCACTGTCATTGGCCAGACGAGTGCTGATTACTCCACTCGGGAACATATGGATCTCACCTAATTGAGATTTTGCGGCTAGCTCAGCCTAGTCCAGGTCGTACCTCAACTAGAACGCCAGTGAGAAGCTTCAATGTGAAGGAAGAATGAATGTACTATTGCACGATGGGAAGGTACGGTGGTAGAATTACAATGCAGCAAAGCGCACCATCAGCCCAAAATAGGATCGTACATACAGCACCTCCATCTTCTTCTTATGCTTTTATTAACCTAAACATAGCCTGCTGCTGATCTCGCCTTGAGAAACCTTTCTTAGAATTCTTTCCCTTCCCATCCTAGATGAAATCTTCAACCTCCGCTTGCTGTTACTCCTCCCATTAGAGTATTGCGTGGAGCAACAATTAATCCCCAATCAAGCAGCATTCATCCATACTCACGACCTCAGTGACGACGACGGCGACGGCGACGGCGTCTGCTCTCTTCATGTACGTCTTTTGCGCATAGACATTGTACTTTATAGGAAAGGCCCCTCAGCCTATTTGTATGTAAGTCCCTCGCCACTTGCGTATCCCTTACCCTCAGCTTTCACGTCGGCTGTTCTAATTGTCCGAGCTGGATCCATCATATTCCCCCCCTTGGAGCCTTGTGTGGAGGGATTGGTTCGGACTCCGTCATCCGCACACACCCCGGGACTGTCGGCCTGCGGCGATCGATACATGCGGACGCAAGCTTGGCTTGGAGCTGACCCTGGTCTTCACGTCTCACCCGACTGGCACCATCCTAACAGACTCCGCCGCCGCCACTGAAATGTAAGACGCCGAGCTGACTTCTCACAGCACAACCCAGATACCCCTCGTTTTCCTCCGACTAAATCAGTCTCCCACGCCGCCACCACGACTGTCGTTTCCAGAACAGAAGATACACTTCTCAGCCGTACCATTCGACAGCCATTAACTTGATTTTAAGCGAAATCTGTTCGACTCTTCCTCCCCGAGTCGTCAGCACTGCTTAATCTCGAATTGCGCGCCCATAACCGCCGAAAACGACCATCACCGCTTCCTCAACGCTGATTAGAGCTCGATCCTGGCAACCATTGTACCGTGGATGATCTGCTGACTGTTGGCTTGGATCATCACCTCGGCTTCCTCTGTCTGCGCGCAGATTCATCATAAACTCACCCTTTATACAGATAAAATGGCCGAGACGAACGGTCACGGGCCGGCGAACGGCACCAATAGTAGCCGGACTGTGCCGGTCACGAACGGGAAAGCCTCGTACGCCGAGAGACATAAGGTAGCCGAGCACTTCATCGGCGGAAACAGACTAGAGAATGCACCTCCTTCGAAAGTGAAGGATTTCGTGGCTGCTCACGATGGGCACACGGTCATCACTAACGTAAGATACCCAATAAACCGTCTGGGGGTTGAGAGAATAGGTAATAGCTAACTTACCATTCTGCGCAGGTCCTGATCGCCAACAACGGTATCGCCGCCGTCAAGGAGATTCGGTCGGTACGGAAATGGGCTTACGAGACGTTCGGCGACGAAAAGGCCATCCAGTTTACTGTCATGGCCACCCCCGAAGACCTGGCAGCCAACGCTGATTACATAAGAATGGCTGACCACTACGTCGAGGTGCCTGGTGGTACCAACAACCACAACTACGCTAACGTGGAATTGATTGTCGATATTGCGGAGCGAATGGATGTGCACGCTGTCTGGGCTGGCTGGTGAGTTGTGATCAGTTTCCTGCCCCGTCGAATTCAGGTGCTGACAGATTTGATAGGGGTCACGCTTCAGAAAACCCCAAGCTTCCGGAATCTCTGGCAGCTTCGCCCAAGAAGATCGTCTTCATCGGCCCCCCGGGGTCCGCCATGCGTTCACTTGGTGACAAGATTTCCTCTACGATCGTCGCACAGCACGCCAAGGTCCCCTGTATTCCCTGGTCCGGAACAGGTGTTGATCAGGTCCAAGTCGACGACTCGGGTCTCGTTACCGTAGCCGAGGACGTCTACCTCAAGGGCTGTGTAAACTCGTGGGAAGAAGGTCTGGAGAAAGCGAAGGCGATTGGCTTCCCAGTCATGATCAAGGCGTCCGAGGGTGGTGGTGGCAAGGGTATCCGAAAAGCCATGAGCGAGGAGGGCTTCGAGCAGTTATACAAGGCGGCTGCCAGCGAAATCCCCGGCTCGCCAATCTTCATCATGAAACTGGCTGGTAATGCGAGACATTTGGAGGTCCAACTGCTTGCTGACCAGTACGGGAACAACATTTCGTTGTTCGGGCGAGATTGTTCGGTCCAGCGAAGACACCAGAAGATCATCGAGGAAGCCCCTGTCACGATAGCCAGTTCGCAGACGTTCAAGAAGATGGAGGATGCCGCGGTCCGGCTGGGTCGCTTGGTCGGTTACGTGTCTGCCGGGACTGTCGAGTATCTTTATTCGCACGAGGACGACAAATTCTATTTCTTGGAGTTGAACCCGCGTCTGCAGGTCGAGCATCCCACCACCGAAATGGTCAGTGGTGTCAGCCTCCCGGTTGCCCAGCTGCAGGTTGCTATGGGTATCCCTCTCCACCGGATCAGCGACATTCGGTTACTGTACGGTCTTGACCCCAAGCTTTCGACCGAAATCGACTTCCACTTTGAGAACCCCGAGAGTGGCAAGACGCAGCGCCGACCGAGCCCCAAGGGCCACTGCACTGCCTGCCGAATTACGTCGGAAGATCCCGGTGAGGGTTTCAAGCCTTCGAGCGGTGTTATGCACGATCTCAACTTCCGCAGTAGCGCGAACGTCTGGGGCTACTTCTCTGTCAGTACCGCCTCTAGCATTCACAGCTTCTCCGACAGTCAGTTTGGACACATATTCGCCTATGGGGAGAGCCGAGCTGTGTCGCGGAAGAATATGATAGTTGCGCTGAAGGAGTTGAGTATCCGCGGTGACTTCAGGACGACCATTGAGTACCTCATTAAACTGCTCGAGACTGAAGATTTCGAGGCCAACACCATTACTACGGGGTGGCTCGACGAGCTGATCTCGAAGAAACTCACTGCTAAGCGCCCGGATACCATACTTGCTGTCGTCTGTGGAGCCACCACTAAGGCACATATTGCCTCCGAAGCGTGCATCACCGAGTACCGCTCCGGCCTCGAAAGAGGTCAAGTCCCCTCTAGGGATATACTGAAGACGGTGTTCCCCATCGATTTCATTTACGAGGGTGAGCGGTACAGATTCACGGCCACCCGGGCGAGTTTGGACAGCTACCACCTCTTCATCAATGGTTCTAAATGCTCTGTCGGCGTACGCGCTCTGAGTGACGGTGGTCTGCTCATCCTTCTTGATGGACGCAGTCATAATGTTTACTGGAAGGAGGAGGTAGGCGCAACCCGTATCTCTGTTGACAACAAGACTTGCCTGCTGGAGCAGGAGAATGATCCGACTCAGCTGCGCTCACCTAGTCCCGGTAAGCTTGTGAAATACAACGTCGAGAACGGCGAGCATGTCAAGGCCGGCCAGACCTATGCTGAAGTCGAGGTCATGAAGATGTTCATGCCTCTCGTTGCTCAGGAGGACGGTATCGTTCAGCTCATTAAGCAACCCGGTGTAACGATCGAGGCGGGTGATATCCTTGGCATTCTCGCACTCGATGACCCGTCTCGTGTCAAGCAGGCCCAGCCCTTCGTTGGCAAACTCCCAGACTTTGGCCCACCCCAGGTCATTGGTAACAAGCCGGCTCAGAGATTCGCCCAGGTGTACAGCACGCTGAAGAACATTCTCGCTGGTTTCGACAACTCTGTCATTATGCAGCCGACTTTGAAAGAGTTCGTTGAGGTGCTCAGGAATCCCGAGCTTCCCTACAGCGAATGGGTGTCTCAGCACTCCGCCCTACATTCGAGAATGCCTCAGAAACTCGATGCTTTGTTTACGCAAATCGTGGAAAAGGCCAAGGTCCGACATAACGAATTCCCGGCCAAAACACTTGCCAGGGCGTTTACTAAGTTTTTGGATGAGAACCTTTCGCCCAGTGATGCCGACACTCTCCGAGCGACATTGGCTCCTCTCACTGCAATCATTGACCTTTACGCAGAAGGCCAGAAGGTCCGCGAACTTAAGACTGTTTCTGACCTGCTTATGGATTATGCTAGTGTGGAGTCTCTCTTCTCTGGGTCTCGAAATCAATCCGAGGAGGTTATCCTAAAGCTCCGTGACGAGAACAAGGATGACTACCTCAAGGTCATCCAATTGGTTCTGTCCCATAGCCGTGTTGCGTCGAAGAACAATCTGATTATTTCGCTACTCGAAGAGTACCGACCTAATAAACCTAACGTTGGTAACATTGGGAGATATATGAAGCCTGCCTTGCGGAAACTTACCGAGCTCGAATCTCGGGGAACAGCAAAGGTCTCCCTGAAGGCCAGAGAGATTCTTATCCAGTGCTCCATGCCGTCCATGGAAGAGCGGATGGCTCAGATGGAGCACATCTTACGGTCCGCCGTAGTCGAGAACAAGTACGGTGAGACTGGCTGGGAACACAGGGAGCCTAGCCTTGACGTTATCAAGGAAGTCGTAGACTCCAAGTACACGGTCTTCGACGTCCTAGCCTCCTTCTTTGGACATGAAGACCCTTGGGTCACGATGGCGGCTCTGGAGGTTTATGTACGACGAGCGTATCGCGCGTACAACCTCAAGTCCATCCACTATCACACGGACGAGAACGATGGTACGCCTGCATTTATGTCTTGGGACTTTTCTCTTAGGAAGATTGGCCAAACCGAGTTTGGCGTGCCGCTAGAGTCCACGAACCCTTCCGTGCCCGGGACTCCAACTCGCCAAGATCACTTCCGCTTTAACCGCATCCATTCCATCAGCGATATGTCCTATCTCACGAGCCGAACCGAAGAGGAGCCTACCCGCAAGGGCGTCGTCATCCCCTGCCGCTACCTGGACGATGTTGAGGAGTTGCTAACAAAGGCCTTCGAAGTCCTGCCTAGGCACAAAAGGCGCCCTGCCGGTCTTCCAGACCTCGGCGGAAGGCGTCGTGGCACGGGCGCCAAGTCCGAAGACGACGAGCTGGCCAACGTCCTTAATGTGGCCATTTGTGACTGCGAAGGCGAAACCGACGAAGAGATACTTACTCGTGTCCGTTCTATCGTCGATTCGTTCAAGGAGGAGCTGCTTGCTCGCCGTGTTCGACGTGTGACATTCGTCTGTGGTCACAAAAATGGATCTTATCCCGGTTACTACACCTTCCGAGGGCCAGACTTCGACGAAGATGACACCCTCCGTCACATGGAACCTGCCTTGGCCTTCCAACTGGAACTAGGGCGTCTGTCCAAGTTCAAGATCACCCCGGTCTTCACTGAGAATAAGAACATCCACGTCTACGAGGGTATAGGCAAAGGGGTGGACACGGACAAGCGGTATTTCACTCGCGCAGTGATCAAGCCAGGCCGCCTTAGGGATGATATCCCGACTATTGACTACCTGATCTCTGAAGCCGACCGAGTCATCAACGACATCTTCGATGCTCTTGAGATCATCGGCAACAACAACTCCGATCTCAACCATATGTTCCTCAATTTCACACCTGTTTTCCAGCTTGACCCTAAGGATGTCGAGAAATCACTGCAAGGTTTCGTCGATAGGTTTGGCTTGCGCGCCTGGCGCCTCCGTGTGTCTCAGGTAGAAATCCGCATTATCTGCACCGATCCCGTGACTGGTTTGCCATATCCGTTGCGTGTCATCGTCACCAACACCTCGGGGTACGTAATTCAGATCGAGATTTACGCCGAGCGGAAGTCTGAGCGAGGTGAGATGGTATTCCATTCAATTGGCGGCACGACCAAGATCGGATCGATGCACTTGATGCCCGTCACAACCCCATACCCCACCAAGAATTGGCTCCAGCCCAAGCGATACAAGGCCCACTTGATGGGAACGCAATATGTCTATGACTTCCCTGAATTATTCAGGCAGGCCATCCAGAACAGCTGGGCCAAGGCCGTGAAGGCGCACCCGTCCTTGGCTGAGAAACAGCCTCCGACCGGAGAATGCATCGACTACAATGAGCTTGTGCTGGATGACCACGATAACCTGGCTGAAGTTGCTCGTGAGCCGGGCAATAACACTTGCGGTATGGTCGGATGGGCAATCAACGCTTACACGCCCGAGTATCCCAAGGGACGTAAGTTCATTGTCGTCGCCAATGACATTACCTTTAAGATTGGCTCTTTCGGCCCAAAGGAAGACCATTTCTTCAACAAGTGCACTGAGATGGCTCGGGCCCTCGGTATTCCGCGCATCTACCTCTCCGCCAATTCCGGTGCTCGCCTCGGCGTAGCGGAGGAACTGATCCCGCACTTCAAAGTTGCTTGGAACGAGCCGGAAGAGCAGTCGCGCGGCTTCAAGTACCTCTACTTGGACGATGAGACCAAGAAACGATTTGAGAGTGACGTCGTCACTGAGGAGGTCACCGAGGGTGGTGAGAAGCGCCACAAGATCACCGCTATTGTCGGTGCTGAGGACGGCCTCGGTGTTGAGTGCTTGAGAGGGTCCGGTCTTATTGCTGGTGCTACCAGCAGGGCATACAATGACATCTTCACCGTCACGCTGATCACGTGTCGCTCTATTGGTAAGTGCTCCATCGCGTCAACATCATTGTGCAACAGGACTAATTGATTCTTCATAGGTATCGGTGCATACCTTGTCCGTCTGGGTCAGCGTGCGGTCCAGATCGAGGGCCAGCCTATCATTCTCACCGGTGCTGGTGCCTTGAACAACCTTCTCGGTCGCGAAGTCTATACCTCGAACCTCCAGCTCGGTGGCACCCAAATCATGTACAGGAATGGAGTTTCGCACATGACTGCTAATGACGACTTCGCTGGTGTCCAAAAGATCGTCGAATGGCTCTCGTTTGTGCCTGCTCAGCGCGGACTGCCAGTTCCTATCGCCCCTAGCACTGACACCTGGGATCGTGACAACATCTACACTCCGCCAGGCAAGCAACCGTACGATGTGAGGTGGCTCATCGGTGGCAAAGAAGACGACGATGGATTCCAGCCCGGTCTCTTCGACAAGGACTCCTTCGTCGAGACCCTAGGTGGTTGGGCGCGCACTGTGGTCGTCGGTCGTGCTCGTCTCGGCGGCATTCCTATGGGTGTCATTGCGGTCGAGACCCGCACAGTGGAGAATGTCACTCCGGCCGACCCTGCAAACCCCGATTCCGTCGAGCAGGTCATCAACGAAGCCGGTGGAGTCTGGTACCCTAACTCCGCCTTCAAGACTGCTCAGGCCATCAATGACTTCAACTTCGGTGAGCAGTTACCTTTGATGATCCTCGCCAATTGGAGAGGTTTCTCTGGCGGTCAACGCGACATGTATAACGAAGTATTGAAATACGGCTCCTACATTGTCGACGCTCTCGTCAAGTTCGAGCAGCCGATCTTCGTCTACATTCCGCCGTTCGGTGAGCTGCGTGGTGGATCCTGGGTGGTTGTCGACCCCACCATCAACCCAGTGGCCATGGAGATGTATGCGGACATGGAGTCCCGTGCCGGTGTCCTCGAGCCGGAAGGTATTATCGGCATCAAATATAAGAAAGAAAAGCAGCTCCAGACGATGGCCCGTCTAGATCCCACGTATGCTTCGCTTAAGAAGCAGGCAGCGGATCCGAGCCTGTCCCAGGAGGAGCTCGAGGGAGTCAAGGGCAAGATGGTCGCCCGTGAGCAGCAACTGCTACCGATATACGCCCAGATCAGCCTGCAGTTCGCAGACCTCCACGACCGCGCAGGTCGCATGAAGGCCAAGGGCACCATCCGCGAGGCTATCGAGTGGAAGAACGCGCGACGCTTCTTCTACTGGCGTGTGCGTAGACGCCTCAACGAAGAATACATTCTCAAGCGCATGGCCGCCGCGTCCGGCTCCTCGGCGAATAACGTAGAGAGCCGACAACAACACCTAGGCACTCTCGCTGCCTGGACAGGCGTCACTGACTTCGACCACAACGACAGGGAGGTGGTCACGTGGTACGAGGAGAACGCGGCCACGGTAACCGAGAAGGTTGAGCAGATTAAGTCCCAAGCTATCTCAAGTCAGATAGCGGGCCTGCTATCCCGCAACAAGGAATCCGCCCTTAAAGGCATCAAGGACCTCTTGCATAATCTGCCTGTGAGAGAACGGGAGGATATCCTGAAGTACCTGCGGTGAAGGGGATTCAGGTATTGATGTGTGAACGGGGTTTGAAAATGGTTGCTATGGGGATACTGAATGGCCAGCATGGAGCTCGTGGGAAAGCGCTGTAGATGGGAATGTCCCCTTTCCGAGCCAGGTGTCGTGCATAATGTTTGGGAGGGCATTAAGTTCGGCGCTTGCTGCTTGATTATGTGCATTGTATAGACCGCTTATTATCTGGGGTATGAGGGCGCGTAGCTACAGGAATGCTTTTTTCGGAGTAATGAAAACAATTCGAGTGTTCTACTTCATATATCTGGTTTCCCATGTGATGCTGTTGGGAGGTGACATGCTTATTATGTGCTCGCTTTATAAGCGACGTTATAACGGACTACGTTTCGGGAAACTGATCCTGGAAGGCAAAGAATATATATAAGTTACCAAGTGCAGTTGCGGTGATTGACCCGGAACGCGAGACATGTGCTCCGCGATATCGTGTTTTGTACCATCCAACGCAGTGCAAGACCAGGTGCAGAGATGTCATCATCATCGTCCTTTCGCACTGCGACAGCCGACAAGTCAAGTATCGCAGCACGACTAGCCCGGGACTGGCCATTACATTCGCATGTCCTTCATAACGTGCCTACCTAGTAATTACCCTATTTATGGTCTCATATCACGTTACGCAGCACAGGCGTTCTCATTGGGTCCCGGCTAGTTAATCGAGCTGTTTGACAATATAAGCGAAGATCGTGATAAGCTTCGCCGATTGACCTTGGATTATGCGGCAGATATTTTTCAGGAATGGAGAGAAAACACAAAGACAAAGACAGGCGTTGATGGCGAATGGGGTAGGAACCTATTAATGTTCGGATAGGGGTTAGAATAGGAGGTGGAATAGTGGTAATGAACGACCCATACATCTGTATTTATAACGCCATCATCTTACCTTTTACATCGGGTCATACTGTCCTCCGGACCCGCGAGGCAGTATTGTCTTCCTCTCCTGACGAGTTTCACCTTCGCATGACGCTCCTGAATTTTGCTTTGTCAAGCTCCCCGCGCAAGCCCGGGCTTCAACTCTCACAGTAAATACGCAGAGAAAAATTTCGGTGTAGCCTTGGGCGAGCCCACAGCACCCGCGGCGTTGAGCCAAGTATTTGCAGCTGACTTAGTATGGGAGGTAAGGTGCGGTGGTCGAAAGTAACACAGCTGCGACTAATAGGAACAAGCTCGAACCAGTTATCTTACCTGTTGCTTTGGGGGTATGTATAACCTACGAGCGATCTGCAGCCCCAAGGACGATATTATCTGGTTGTTTTATGCAGCTGGATGGATGATTGTTACGCCTGACTCTAAGGGATTCCTCTTTTCCACAACCATTTGTTTGATATTTCGTTGGATCTGCGTGAGATTGCTGAGTTCTAAATTTCTGTCGCACAACGGCTGTAGATACGGCTCACCTATGGGTCCCGTTCAGACAGAAATACCTATACTGGAACCATTCGTGGATGCTAGGTAGCCGTTGTCCCAAATGCCTAGTGATGATAGAGTGGCCCCAAGTCAAGTAATTAGCTTTGATGACCAGTTAATACGCCAAGACCATTCAAAACTAGGAGGATTAGCCTGGAAAGCATGCCTAGAGGTCATTTGCAGCCCAACGGTCGTCAATAGTTACAGAACCACGCCAGATAACAGAGATAGAAGCCACAGTTGATGGTACTATGAGAGGATGGCTCACTGTCCATGGTCACGCTAAATTGAAAAGCATTCTGTAAAAGGAACTGTGGCTAAGGGAGGATAATAACGGGCTAGTAGAAGGCAGAATAGAAAATTAAGGAAGCGCTGGAACCAGCCAAAAATTTACCCAAAAATTGAAGGTCCTGGCCATAACTGCGCCGCGGGGGTGGTCATACTTCGAAATAAGGCCTGGTCTCGATGAGGTAACAGATAAGCTTACTTTAAAAAGAACTTTTGGCGTACAGTAGTGGCTAACAGATATACTGTAAAGCTACAGTATTTTTTTAAAGCCTTAGCCACAGCTGCGCCGCAGGCGCAGTTACAACCTCAAAAATTGGGCCTGACCTTAGGGTGTGTTCGGTAGAGCTGGGAGATGGAGGGAAAGTGACATTGTGGCCCCACCTATTTTGCATAAGGAATTATGCTTTTCGCCCCATGTACCCCCTAGCGCTTGAACTTGCTTACGAAAGCAACCTTTCTTTTGGGCTATTAGATTTTAACGTTTTCGATATTTAGTTATTACTGTTGCTGTTGCCGTTATTGTTATTATTATTTCCTAGATTTCAAAATAACTACGTTAGCTTTATTAATAAATGGTTTTAATGTTTTATTAAAGAACTCGGGTAATAGTTAGGTTGAGGGATTACCGTTATAAGAAAATAATAATTATGATAGCGACGTTCTAAAACGGCATAATAATTATCGGATATCGATATTCGACAATAGTTTTATACTATTGGAAAATAATTCTTATAAAATTAACGACTTATAAGGCTATAAAAATAAAAATTAATATAAACGGCTACTACTTTAACGGCTACGTCGCTAATTACCCCGACGCTGCCGTTACTTTAGCGGCTGCCATTAGCTAGCCCTTTTAGGCCTGGTTGCCAAGAGTACATTGAATAAATCTTCGCAGCCGCTGCTCATAAACTCCTACGATAATCGTTTCCTGATAGGGGAAGGCGTTGTAGTTTTTAGAGTTTAATATGGGCCGGAGTGGCGAAAAGCTACATAGCTTCGCAGCCGCTGAGATCTACCGAACAGACCCTTAGGGCCAGATCGACAAACTTCTTAATGGCTTAATGGCTTATTAACAACGTGTACATTAGTACACATAATAAAACTGGAGACTTATATGTATCATTCGTATCCACCCTAGAACCCTAACTTTAAAGCAGTTACCGCCTTCTTGGCTGACGCTATCCATATGTGTAAGTGGAGATGATATCGTGATTTTATCGAATCGGCGTTGTAGCCCTTTCTGCAGTCGCTTTAGCTGCTTCGCGATGGTTTCGCAATCCTGGTCCTTTAAAGAAAAGATGGGTTCCTTTTAACCGAACGCCTCCGCCGTTTAAGGAAAGGATGGCAAGGATTTAGCGTTCGTACTTAAGGACTCCGGTTTCGTTCGCGATAATACAGGCGGAAAGATTATCGTTAGAAATACGCTACCGCCGTCCTTTTTAAACGAGTTACAACTTAATCCATTATCTAATTAGCTTAATTAAAGCCGAAGGAAACGCTTTACGAAAAACCTTAACAAGGCTAAAAAGGATTTTTAAAAAAAAAAACTTATAGAAGGCTTTATAAAAGGCTTTCCAAAAGACTTTACAAAAAAATAATTTTCCAAAAAAGCCGAAAAAGAGATGTTTACGGGACTTAAGCCTTCGAACGCGATAAAACCCCGAATTTACTGAAATCTTTATAACTTTGTTTTTGTTTTATGTAGCAAAAAACAAATTTGCAATCGAACGCTTTGCCGTATTAAAGCCCGTATACGAAAACCTGTAACGAACCTGTTATACATCTACTTGGAGGTATGAGCAGTATCCGAAATGGGGTCTTGATTTGCAGGTAACAATAGTGCGAAAAATGATTTAGTAGTCTGTTCGTTAAAGAGGTTTGCGGACTTTTCCCTTAATCGGAAAACAACGCCTTTAATTAAAGGTTTAAATTAATAGCTAAAGAGCGAAATTAAGTAGGTGCTATTTATATGAGGATTTATTTATTATATATCCAACCTTCCATAATAAATATGTTGCGGATTTATGTAATTTAAGTGATTTACCTAGATTATTTAGATCTATTAGATTAATGTTAGGAATTAAGTTATTCCAGGTCCGAGGTTTAGCCGTATCCGCGCTAGCCTTTAAGAACTTGGCTTCTTTCAAATAAAAACCCTTATTTTTGTAATATTATTTCCCTTTTCCGAGGATTTTTGTTTTAAAGATAAGAACCGTAAGTAACCTTTTTGGTAATTGGAAAAAGTGCAAGAATTTTTCGGTTAATTTTATTATAACAGGACGTATTTAAAAAGAAAAAAGGAAATTTCGTTTAAATTAACGTAAGGTTCGCGATAACCGCGCAAATTATATTAAAAAATTCGGTTCCAAAGTCGTTTTTTGTTTTAATTACGTTCGTTTCGGGGAGTTTAAGTGTTTTTTTGTGGTTGACATTTTAAGTTGTAATTGTTGCACCCGTCGCCAGCGTTCGGCTTGTAACGTGTTGGATATGAATTTCCTAGCGAAGATAAGGGAGGAATAAGACCGTTTGCAAAAGAAGTAACGTAAAGTAAAGGACGTTTTAATAGTTTACCAGGAATTTGCTGAGGAGAAAATAAAAAAGCTTGTTAACCGGTTAAAACGTTTGCGCCTTTAATAAGACATTTTGAAAAAGAAGGTTTTTGTTATATTAAAGGAAGGTTATAAGTTGGATTAATTGGAAGAGCAAGAGAAACTGGAAGAGGAGTAGCGTCGTATGGAAGAAAAGTAAGCGCGGTTTGCTTTTGAGATTAACGCCAACATGGAGGCGTCCGCTTTTTTTGACTGGAGCGCCGAAGGTTTGGATTTGGGGGTCGGACCGTTGTTGCTTGCGACCTTGGCCGCGTTGAAGACGGTTGGTTAGGATTTTGGCGGTGAAATGTTTTAATTAGGTTTTTCGTACCCGTTAGGTGTTTGAAGGGCTTTTAAGTATTATTTTCGGGTAGGTAATTTTTCCACTTAATTAGGTATTGGACTTTGTTACTGACCGTTTTTAAGTTTAGTATTTTTTCGATTTCGTATTTGTTGGTACTTTCCTCGATTTTTAAGTTTATTTTTAGCGGGGCGTTATTGGGTGCTGGTTTTAGTAAGGAAATATGGAAAACAGGGTGTATTTTTATTGTTTTAGGTAGTGATAATCGATAGTTGGTCCTGGAAATAACTTCGTTAATTTTAAACGGACCGAGTTTTTTGAAATTAAGTTTATTACTGGATTTTTTGGTTTTAATTTGTGAGATGTTTAAGGTTGCGTTTTGTTTTTGGCGTAATAGGTAGATTTTGTTTTTTTTTTGATAAGATTAGTTCCTTAATTTTTTTCCTGTTATAGTATTAAGCCATCCGTTGTTGGAAAAACTGCAGTTTAATTTTAAGGCGGGCTTGGATAGTTTTAATTTTAGATATTATCGTTTTTATTTTAGGAGCTATTAAGGTGATTTTTAGAGCTTTATTAAATGGTTGTTTTGGTCGTTAAATTTTTGCGTTTTGTCCATATACGGTTGTATAAGAAAAAATGCCTATATTTTCGTTAATGGATATGTTATAGGTTACCTGTGTTAATGGGAGTAATTTTATTTAGTTATTTTGCTGGTAGTTGATATAGCTTTTTAGGTACTGTTTTAGGGTTTGGTTTAGCCGTTTTATTTGTTTATCGGTTTAAGGGTAATACGCTGTGGAGAATTTAAGTTTGGCGTTAATTTGTTTAAAGAAGTTGGTGCTAAATTTGGAAGTAAATAGCTTGTTTTTATTTAAAATAATTCTTTTTGGGATTTTATGTTTGTCGAAATAGTGTTTTACGAACGCGTAGGTTAACTGTTTTGTTATCGCGTTTCTTTTAAAGGGGAGGAAGTACTTATATTTAATGAGTCTGTCGACGATTACCCATATTCCGTTATACTGGATTCCGGTAACGGGGTTCTTGGATAGGGGTAAACCGGTAATGAAGTTTTAAGTTATAGTGTTTTATGCTTTGTTTGGAATTTCGGTAAGTTGTAGCAGTCCGTATGGTTTGTGGCGAGCCGCTTTAGCTTTGTTGCAAATGTTGCAGTTTTTAATTATTTGTTCGACAGTTTTTTTAAGTTTTGGAAAGTTATATTTTTCCTGAAGTCGCTTGATTGTTTTGAAAATTTTTTGATATTTATGTAGCGGATTTTTATGAAATTTTTTGATAAACTGCTTTTGTTTTTCCCGTGGGACGTAAACCTTTCCGTGGTACAGCAGTTAATTTTTGGACCGTTTTTTCAATTGTTTGATTTCTTTTTGTTCGTTAAAATTGTAGGAGCTTTTGAATTAGGTTAGAAGTTCGGGGGTAAGTTTTTTCAGTATTTTACATAACTGTAAGGTGCTTTCTTTTGTAGGTTGTAGCATTTGCATTTGTCGTTTGGGGACCTTGATATTGTAATTTCTTTTTCGGCTTAGGATATCCGCCTAGATGTTTTCCTTGCTTTTGATATGGTGGATTTTGAAATTAAACTTGGACAGGAAAATTATTTAATTTTTATGTCGTTTGTTAAGATCTTGGGTTGTTATGAAGTGAATAAGGTTTTTGTGATTAAAGTAAATGTTAAAAGGTTTTTTGGTTCCGTTAAGGTAAGGTTCCCATTTTTTGAATGCTATAATGATTGCCAATAACTTTTTGTCGTAGATAGGGTATCGTAACTTCGTATCTTTTAGGGCTTTGGAATAGTAGGTAACCGGGTGCTACTTTTTACCGTTTTCTTGTTGTTCCAGGACTGCTTTTAATGTTCCGTTTGATGCGTTAATTTTTAGTCGTTTTTTTTTGTTGTGGTTGGGTAGTTTTATAATAGGGGCGCTGGTGATTTGGTCCTTAAATGTTTGTATTACTTCCTTAGCTTCCTTTAGGAATTCGAACTTTCTTTTAGTATACTTTTTAATAGTAAGGTTCGTTAGGGGTTTGGCGATCTTTTCGAAGTTTTTGATTAAGCTGCGTATATAGCCCGTAAATTCCAAAAATTGACGGACGTCGGTGACGGTCGCTTTATCGGGGATCGGCCAACTTTTGATTGCTTTTATTTTGGAGTCCTGGATTTGAATTTGTCCTGGGGTGATGGTGAAGCTTAGAAAGTTTAGCTTTTGGGTGTGTTATACGCTTTTTTCGGCATTAACCAGCAGGTTTGCTTTTTCGAGTGCTTCCAGTATTTGGGCGATATGTTTTTTATGTTCCTTTAAAGTTTCAAAATAGATAAAAATATCGTCCAAGTAGATAAATATAAATTTGTCGAGGAATTTTCGTAAAATAATTATTAACATGTGTTGGAAATTAACGGGGGCATTAATAAGTCCTTAGGGTATTACCTTGTATTTATAAAGTCCATGGATTGTTTTGAAGGCGGTTTTTTATTTTTTACCTTTGGCTATTCGGATTAAGTAATAGCCGTCCGGTAGGTTTAACGCCGTAAACTATTTAGTTTTATTGATGTTCTTCTTTATGGTATTTATAAAGGTAAAAAGGTATTTATTTTTGATAATGATATTGTTTAACTGTCGGTAGTCGTGGACTTTTCGATATATAGGGTTTTTATTCTTGTTAATTCGGATTTTCCCATCCTTTATTTTTGGTATTATTATAACGGGGTATTTTGCGGGAAATTTAAATTCCTAAATATATCCGCGTTCGAGGTTTCGTTGTAGACTTTTTTATAAGGCCTTGGCCTTTTTTGGATTTATGTGGTAAATCTGGTAAAGTTTTAGATGGTATCCTTTTTTAATAGGAATCCTGTAATCCTATTAATTATGGTCGGGTAACTTTTTTCGTATTCGTTCCTTAAACAATTTTTTAAATTTTTGGTACTTAAAGGGTACCTTAGCAATTAGGTTTATTGCTTTAGCTTTTCGGATTAAATAGCAGATTTCTCGGAACTTTTTTTTTTAAAGAAACTGTTGGATAATTCCAAGAAAATTTCTGGGTTTTCCAGTCGATATAAGGGTTGCTAGAACGGAACCATGGCATTCCAAGAATGATATCGTATCCTGAAATGTCGGCTACGTTTAGCTTAACCTTTTTTAAATATCTTTAAATTTGCACTGGAAGTTTTTCTGTTTCCCTAAAAATTTGTCCATTTTTATACTTAAACAAACTTCCGTTAATTATAAGTAGTTTATACGATTTCAACTTATATTTCCAAGGGATTTAATATTTTTCTGTTATTGATAGCGAAATGAAGTTTCCTTTTGTTCCTAAGTTAATTATGGCTTTAAATATTTTGTTTCCGTACTGGAGAGAAATTTCAATTTAACTACGTTGTCCAATCTTTGCTTCGTATAAGGTTTTGTAAGTTGGGGCTTTTCGATGCCTTAATTTCGAGGGCCTACGTAATTTTTTAATTTGTTGGTTTTGTTGGTTAAAAGGCGTTTCCATTTTCGAGCTTTTTTAACTGCATGTTTGGAACACTTATCGTCTATGTAAGTAAACCACTTCCTTTTGCCAATTTAGCAAACTAATTTTAAAACTTTTACTTCCGATGTTTAAAGGGGTTTTGGTTTTAGGGGTGAAATCTTTAAGGGGTCGGCTTTTATATCTAAGATCTTATGCATTATGCATAATATAGGGGCATAGCATAGGTATCTTTATGCGATAGCTTTTTAATTCTAAGTTGATTCGGGGTATAGGTAGCAAGATCGGGGGTATTTTGGCCATTTAAGAGTTTTAATGCACCTATATTTATCGTCGGGTTTAGTAGGTATTTCTTTATCTTATCCGGGCCAATAATTATTATCCTTCTTGGCGCGAAGGTGGGTTAAATAGTTGTTATCGTAATATGCAGAAAAATGGAGCATATCGTGGTTGTAAACTGGGTTTAAACTTATAGTATCCGGATAAGTCGACTTCTTAATTTCGGGGGCCTTATTAAGCTTTAAAGATGTTAAATCGTATATTACTATATTAAGGCGTAACTGGCCATATTTATCGTACATTCTGTACCGCTGCTTATTCAAATAATAAATACATTTTAATCTTATAGCTATCCTGGAGGTTTTTTGTTTTGGATAATATCTGTAGGCTTTAATTATTTGATTTTAACAAGTCGGGTAACGCTCGTACTTTGGGTTGCCATTTTGTTCGTAATATATGGTTGCAATAGTAAATTCTTGTTAGAAGGAAGTAGAATTAATTTCCCTTTTTTCCTTATTTTCGCTGTCTGATTTTTGTTTGGCCATTTTAACCTTTTTTTATAATTAAGAGATCCTTTTTTTCCTGGAGTCCCTTTTTGCTAAGGAGCGATATTCGCTTTTGTAATAGCCTTTTTTGCCATAATTAAAACATTTAACCTTCGATTTGTTTTTCCTAGGCTTTTTTAAAGTAATGCTTGCTTCTTTTTGGGATCTGCCTTTAATTCTATCCCTTTGAAACTTGCTGCTTAAGCTTTGATTGTTTTTCCTTTTATCGGATCTTTTTTTTTCCAAGTACTTTTTAAAAGTACGTCGATCGGCAATAATGGTCTTGTTAATATAATCTTGGAAGGGGCTAGTTTTAGGTACTTTATACATTTTGTCTTTGACTTGCGACTTTAAGCCATCGTAGAAAGGATAAAACAGTACGTTTTCTGGGAGATTGGAAATTAACGCAAAACGATTAAACTTAGTCGTATATTCGGCTGCTGACCTGGTTTGCTGGAAAAAATGCAACTGTTCGACCGTATGCTGTTCTTTATTAAAGTTTCCAAACAAAGTTCGCATTTTTTCCTTAAAGTGTTTATAGTTGCCAAAGATATAGTTGGTTAAGTCGGAGGATTAGTTAGGATAGTTCATAAGGTAGTCGTTCATAATAGGTTCGGACCATAAAAGAACTTTTCCAGCGAGCAGCTGAAAATTGGCCATCACTTTTTGGTAATCTTCCGTTAAAGAATTTTCATAAAACTTGAGGTAAAGTTTGGCCTGGACTAAAAATTTTTCTATGTTTATGGTTCCATTATAAGGTTTTGGAAGGGTTAGTTTGTAGCCTTTAACTTCCGGCATTCCATGGTAATTAGAAGGGGGAATTATGCCTTTGCGAGTTTGGTTTATACTAAATAAGAGAAGTATTAAAGTTCTTTTTTTAGTTTGTAATTGTCGGGTAAGCCTGGTATTTTCTTGTCGTAACGCATAAAGTTCCGTTGCTAATATATCTAATTTTTCGTCGACGGTGGGCTCTCCCTTTTTGCTCTTTTGTTTTTTTGGCTATTTTTCCTCTTTTTTTTTAACTTTTGGATCCTGGACTTTAATAGTTTCCTTCGCTGGAAGGAACTGTTGCTGGGGTTGGGAAAAAGGTCCTCCTTAAGATCGGGTGGAAGGAGGTGTTATGTTATTAATTAAGGAAAAGATTTTTTCAATAGGTGGTAAATCGTTTAGTTTGGTTATTAATTCCTTATTAATTAATGACGGTGATCGAATATGCTGTCTGTTTTTTGAACGTTTTCCTGTAATGTCGTCTTTACTGCGTTTAGGAAAGCTTATACTTAACTGGGCTTTGAATTATTCGTCGACTATTAATTAAGGAGCTATTAAAATATAACGAACCTGTTATATATTTACTTAGAGATATAAGCAGTATTCGAAATGGAGTCTTGATTTATAGGTAACAATAGTACGAAAAATAATTTAGTAGTTTATTCGTTAAAAAGGTTTGCGGATTTTTCCCTTAATCGGAAAACGACGCCTTTAACTAAAGGCTTAGATTAATAGCTAAAAAGCGAAATTAAGTAAATGCTATTTATATGAGGATTTATCCATTATATATCCAACCTTCCATAATAAATATGTCGCGGATTTATGTGATCTAAGTGATTTACCTAAATCACTTAAATCCATTAGATCAATGTCAGGAGCTAAGCCATTCCAGGTCCGAGGTTTAGCCGTATCCGCGTTAGCCTCTAAGAACTTGGCTTCTTTCAGACAAGAACCCCTGTTCTTGTAACAAAACCTTATTACTGATATAAAGTTACGCGTTGCCGATTAGCCATAAAAGGGTAATACGATAAAGGCGAAATATATAAAGGAAAGGAAATAATAAATATAATATTTGGCGGCGGTCTTATTCGAAATAAGCAGTAATAAGGAAATTAAAAAAGGCATTTTTTTCCTGCCCGAAAAAAAATAGGAAGTTATTTTAAAAAAGGATTTTAACGTAACGTAATTTTGCAAAGAACCTTTCGCGAATAAAAACTTATATTATATTACTTTTGTTAAGGAAACCGCTTCGGAAAAGTTTATTAAAAAAGCCGATAATAAATCCGATTTACCTGATAAAGGTAACGTTATCGATAAAAGTATAACTTCGGAAGAAGATAATAACGAAGCCGTAAAAAAATCGAAACTTTTTAAAGTTAAGGCGGGGATTAGCAAATTCGACCTTGATATTATCGTAAAGCTGTCGGGCGATAGAGGAATAAACTTACAGCCTACGGTACTTTCGTCGTAAGCAGCGGAAAGGATGCCGACTTTAGCTAAGCGGTAAAGGTTTTCGAAGAAAAAATTAAAGGAAAATAAAGTTATCGCGATAAGCTTTTAAGGTCTTAACCGGGTATAAGGCTTTAAAAACGTAAAAAAGGCAATAAGCTATCTCGCTGGTAACCTTACGGATAATATTAAGGCTTTTAATTTTTTAATGGCTTATACGGTACTTAAAAAAAGAATAAACCCTATAATATTTAACAATCTAAAATCGAAGAAATAAAAGGTAACGTACCTCAAAACGTTAATCGACGAGATTTGATAATAATAGCCGAAATAATTATATAAATTTATATATACGGAAAGGTTAAAATAACGAAAGCTAATCCCTTTAAAAAAGTTGTAGAAATCGAAAAATCTAAAGAAATTGTTAAAGAAATTAACGTTTTACAAGTCTCGAAATTATGGTAACAGCTTTACCTATATTCGCGCTCGAAATTAACCTGTCCTTTTGCGACAAATCGCGATTAAAAATTTGTATCGTAATCGCTTTTAAAAGGCGAATTAATTAATGTAAAAATTATCATATATTTCTTATTACGTTATTAAATTTTATTGCTTGAAAAGTTTGGTATTAAATTTTATTATGCGCTGAAGATAAAGGCCTAATTAAGGGGGTTATAACGGCCTACTAGGCTGAAAGCATTCGAATAAAAGCTTTGCAAATAAAAAGTTCTTTTATAACAGTTTCCCGAAATACCTAATTTTTTTAAAATCCATATATAAACTAACGTTTTTTCTATATTCAAAAGAACTTTATCAAAATTATTACATATAATTGCTACTCCCAACTGTAACGAACCTGTCGCACAACTACCTGGAAGTGTGATCAGTATCCGAAAAGGGTTCTTGATTTGCAGGTAACAATAGGACGAAGAATAATTTAGTAGTTTGTTCGTTAAAGAGATTTGCGGACTTTTCCTTTAATCGAAAAACGATGCCTTTAATTAAAGACTTAGATTGATAGCTAAGGAGCGAAATTAAGTAGGTGCTATTTATAAGGAATTATAGAAGCCTTATATGTCTTTTCCTTTTAGTATATCCTCCGTCTGGTTTCTATAATATCTTTATAATGTTTTTAAGATATCTTTATGGTATTTCTATAAGTTCCGCAGAAACCACTTTTAGTACCGAAGTTTACCCGACCCGAGGTTATTCCCCTTTTTGGTTTTCCGCAGATAACGGGAGATTTTAATCTGTAATACTATTCCCTTCCTTTTAAAATCTTTATCCTTAAAGATAAAATAAGTACGTTTTTTTCGTTTTTTGTTTCTTTAAACTATTAGTTCTTAGTTAACATTATATCAAGTTTATTACGAAAACGCGTTAAATCCTTTACCGAAAGTCGAAAAGATTTGGTTTTTTTTATTTCAGATTTTGGATACCTAGTTATGCTTTGTAAACGTTACGAGGATTTGAAACTGGAGTATAAAATAATTAAAGGGCGAAAAAAGTGCTAATATTGTTATAAAGCTAATATGTCTTATAGGGCTATTAACGTTTCTTTAAAGTCGTTATAAAATATTCGGTCTGAAAAGGTGCGGATTAATCGTAAAAAACGGGCCGCCGAGGAAATACTGTTAAACTTGCAGTAACTGCAAATAAAAGTTATGGTTAAGTTGATTAAATTAAGCCGTTAACAAGACTTTTTACAACGTCAAGGTGTAAAAATAATTCGCCGCAGACTTCGTTCCGTAAACGAATTAAAAGAACAAAAAAAATTAAATAAAGAAAAAGAAAAAATAGAACAGTATCGTATAAAAGCAAAATAAGCGCAGCTTGCTTTAAAAATAAATACTACGGCGAAAATCTTTATTTTTTTCGATTAAAGCGGCCCAAGGTTAAACTTGGATATTAGGCCGTTATCGCCTGCGACTTTAACCGTATTAAAGTCGGTCGGTTAGGATTTTGCCGGTAAAACGTTTTAATTAGGTTTTTTACATTCGTTAAATGCTTAAGGAATTTTTAAGTATTTTTTTCGTATGGGTAATCCTTTTATTTGATCAAATATTGGACCTTATTTTTAATTACCCTGGAATCCAGTATTCGTTTAACTTCGTACTTATCGTCGTCTTTTTCGGTTTCCAGATTAATTTTTAATAAAGCGTTTTTAGGTACGGGTTTAAATGAAGAAATATAAAAAATAAGGTATATTTTTATCGTTTTAGATAACGATAATCGGTAGTTAGTTTTGGAAATAACTTTATCGATTTTAAACGGATTAAGCTTTTTAAAGTCGAACTTATTATTAAGTTTTTTTGTTTTAATTTAAAAAATGTTCGAAGTTACGTTTTGTTTTTGGCGTAACAAATAAACTTTATTTCCTTTCGACAAAATTAATCCTTTAATTTTTTTCTTATTATAATATTAAGTAATTTTTTGTTAAAAAAATCGTAATTTATTTTGTAGGCGGACTTATATTGTTTAGATTTTAATTGCTACCGTTTTTGCTCGAAAAGTTTTTGCGGTTAATTTTAAAACTTCGTTTAATGGTTATTTTAGCCGTTAAGTTTTTGCTTGGTAACCATATACCGCTATATAGGGAAAAATACATATATTTTCGTTAACAAAGGTATTATAAATTATTTAAGTTAATAAAAAAAGTTTAACTTAATTATTTTGCTAATAATTAATATAACTTTTTAAATACTACTTTAACGTTTAATTTAAACGTTTTATTTATTTATTTATTTATAAGTAATATACTGTTAAAATTTTAAGCTTGGCGTTTATTTGCTTAAAAATGCTGATACCAAATTTTAAATATAAAAAGCTTATTTTTATTTAAAATAATTTTTTCTGGTATTTTATATTTATTGAAGTAATATCGGACAAAAACGTAAGTTAATTATTTTGCCGTTATATTTTCTTTAAAAGATAAAAAGTACTTATATTTAATAAGTCTGTTAACGATTACCCATATTCCATCGTATTAAACTTTAATAACGGGATTTTTTAATAGGGGTAAACCGGTAATAAAATCCCAAATAATAATGTTTTAAGCTTTTTCTGGAATATCTGTAAGCTGTAAAAGTTTATAAAGCTTATGTCGAGTTACTTTTGCCTTATTGTAAATATTATAATCTTTAACTACTTGTTTAACAGTTCGTCGAAGTTCTGGAAAATCGTATTTCTTTTGCAATCGTTTGGTGGTTTTGAAAATACCTTGATATCCGTATAATGGATCTTCGTAAAATTTTTTAACGAATTGTTTTTATTAGTTTTAAGAGATATAGATTTTGTTACGGTATAACAATTAGTTTTCAAGTTATCTATTTAATTGTTGCATTTTTTTTTACTTTTTTTATTATTATAGAAATTTCGGAATTTCGTTAAAAGTTTTGAAGTAAGTTGCTTTAATATTTTACATAACCGTAAGGTACCGTCCTTAATCTATTACAGCATTTGCATTCGACGTTTCAGAACTTTAAAATTGTAATTCTTTCTGCAACTTAAGATATTTGTTTAGATATTTTTTTTCCCTTTGATATAATGGATTTAAAAGTTGTATTTCGATAAGAAAATTATCCAAATTTTGTAATATTTATTTAGTTTTTAAGTCGTTATAAACCGGGTAAGGTTTTTATGATTTAAGTAAATATCGAAAAGCTTTTTAATTCTGTTAAGAAAAGGTTTTTATTCCTTAAAAGCGTTAATAATCGTTAGCAGTTTTTTGTCGTAAATTTTATATCGGAATTCTGTATTTCGAAAAGCCTTAAAATAATAAGCTATTAAATATTATTTTTTATTATTTTTTTGTTACTTCAGAACTGCGCTTAAGGCATAATTTGAAACGTTTGTTTTTAAGCGTTTTTTTCTGTCGGCGTTAAGTAATTTTATTATTAACGTTTTGGTAATTTCGTTTTTAAATAACTAAAAAACTTCCTTAGCTTTTTTTAAAAGTTCGAATTTTTTTTTAATATATTCCTTAATAATAAGTTTCGTTAAAGGTTTAATAATATTTTTATATTCCTTAATCAAGTTACGTACGTATCCCGTAAATCTTAAGATCTGCCGGATATCGGTAATAGTTATCTTATTAGGGATAAGCCAGTTTTTAATTGCTTCCAATTTGGAATCCTGGATTTAAATTTAACCGGAAGAAAAGGTAAATCTTAAATAATTTAACTTTTACGTATGCCATATATTTTTAGCCGGGTTAATTCGGATATTTGCTTTATTTAAAGCTTTAAAAACCTGGAAAATATGCTTTTTATATTTTTCTAGCATTTTTAAATAAATAAGGATGTCGTCGAGGTAAATAAAAACATATTTGTTTAAAAATTTCCTAAATATAATTATAATTAGGCGTTAGAAACTGGTAAGGGCGTTAATAAGTTTTAAAAGCATAATTCGATATTCGTAATACCCGTATATCGTTCGAAAAGTAATTTTCCATTTTTTTCCTTTTGTTATTTTGATACGGTAATATTCGTTTCGAAGGTTTAATGCAGTAAACCATTTAACTTTGCTTACGTTTTCCCTTAAAGTATTTATTAAGGTTAAAGGATATTCGTTTTTAATAATAATATCGTTTAACTGTTGATAATTAACTACGTATCGATAAACCGGATTTTTATTTTAATCGATTTTTTGCTTGCCGTCCTTAATTTTAGGTATTATAAGTATAAAATATTTTACGGGGGATTTAAATAGTTAAATATAACCTTTTTTTAGGTCCAACTAAATGTTTTTTTATAAAGCCTTTGCTTTTCTGGATTTATGTAGTAAATTTTGTAAAGTTTAGGATAATGTCCTTTTTTAATGGGTATGCGATAATTCTATTATTCGTATAGAAGTAGTTTGTAATTTTCTTTGTTTTTAAAAAATCGTTCGAAACGTTAGTATTTTAGGGGTATGGTATTGGCAAAGTTTGATATTTTGGCTTTTCGGATTATATAGTAAATGTTTTTGAACCTTTTTTTAACAGAAGTTAATTTATGGTTTTAAAAAAGCTGGCGAGTTTTTTAATTAATTAACGGATTGTTAGAATTAAGTTATAATATTTCTAGAATAATATTATAACTTGATATATCGGCGATATCCAAGGTAAAATATTTTAATACCTTTGGATTTATATTAAAAGTTTTTTAGTTTTTTTAAAGATTCGTCCGTTATCGTATTAAGAAAGATTTCCATTAACTGTCCGTAATTTGTAAGATTTTAGTTTGTACCTTTAAAAAATATGATGTTTTTCGGTTACGGCTGGCGAAATAAAGTTACTTTTTGCTTTAAAGTTAATTATGGCTTTAAAAGTTTGGCTTTGGTATTAAATAAAAATTTCGATTTAATTTCGTAATCCTTTTTTTGCTTTATATAAAGTCTTAGTTTGCAAAGCTTTTCGATACCTTAATTTCGAAGGCCTTTACCGTTTTTTGATTTCGTAATTCTGTTCGTTAAAAAGCGTTTTTATTCGTAGGTTTTCTTAATTGCATATTTAGTACATTTATCGTTTATATAAATATACTATTTTCGTTAGCTAATTTAGCATTTTACTTTAGTGATTTTTACCTTTAACGTTTAAAAAGGTTTCCGATTCGAAATTGAGATTTTTACAGGGTTTGTTTCCATATTTAAAAGTTTATGCATTAAGCATAATATAAAAGTATAGCATAAATAACCTTAAGTAATAGCTTTACGGCTTTAATCCGATTCGAGGTATAAATAATAAGATCGAAGGTATTCGGGCTATCGGGAAATTTCGATATATTTGTAATCGTTATTAAGTTCTGTAAAGGTTTTTTCGTTCTAACCGGGTTAATAATTGTTATCTTTTTTAATTCGAATGTAAATTAAATAATCGTTATCGTTACAAGCCGAAAAATAAAGAAATTTGTATTTATTAATAAAGTTTTATTTAAGGGTTTCGGTTTTAAAGTATATTATCCGTTTTAGGGGTTCGTTAAATTTAGGGGTTTTTTGTTCGTAATTATTAAATTTTGGGCGTATTTAGTTATATTCGTAATATATTTCGCATTTTTGCATATTTAAATAATATTTACATTTTAACTTTATGGTTACCCTAAAAGTTAGTTATCCGGAATAATACTTATAAGCTTTAGTTATTTAATTCTAGCAAATCGGGTAACGTTCGTACTTTAAGTCGCCGTTTGGTTTATAGTAAGTCGTTACGATAATATATTTTTGCTGGAAAAAGGTAAAATTAATTTTTTTCTCTTTTTCGTTTTTATTATCTGTTTCTTGTTCGGCCGTTCGGGCCTTTTTTTAAGGAATCCTTTTTTTTTAAAGCTTTTTTTAGCTAAGGAACGATATTCGTTTTTATAATAATCTTTTTTGCTATAATTAAAGCATTTAATATTCGATTTGTTCTTTCTAAGCTTCCTGGAAGTGGTATTCGTTTTCTTTTAAGTCCTGTCCTTATTTTTATTTCTTTGGAACTTACTACTAAAATTTCGATCGTCCTTTTTTTTATCGGATCTTTTTTTCTCCAAATACCTTTTAAAGGTACGTCGATTGGTAATAATAATTTTGTTAATATAATCCTAAAAAGGGTTAGTTTTAGGTATTTTGTATATTTCATCCTTAACTTATAATTTCAGACCGTTATAAAAGGGATAAAATAATGCGTTTTTTAAAAAATTGGAAACTAATATAAAACGATTAAATTTAATCGCATATTCGGTTGCTAACTTGATTTACTGGAAAAAGTACAACTATTCGACCGCATATTATTTTTTATCGGAATCTTTAAACAAAGTTCGTATTTTTTCCTTAAAATGTTTATAATTGCCGAAGATATAATTAATTAAGTCGGAAAATTGGTTAAAGTAATTTATAAAGTAATCGTTTATAATAAGTTCGGACTATAAAAGAACTTTTCCGGCAAGCAGCTAAAAAATAATTATTACCTTTTAATAATTTTCCGTTAAAGAATTTTCATAAAACTTAAAGTAAAATTTAGCTTAAACCAAAAATCCTTTTATATCTATAGTACCGTCGTAAGGTTTTGGAAAGGTTAACTTATAACCTTTAACCTTTAGCATTTTATAATAAGTAAAGGGTAAAATAATGTTTTCGCGGAACTAATTTACGCTAAATAAAAATAATATCGAAAACCTTTACTATCGAGCAAGTTTAGCATTTTCCTTTTTTACCGCCTGAAGTTTAGTTATTAAGGTACGTAACTTGTCGTTAATCGTAAGTTCTTTTTCCTTGCCTTTCGGGCTATCGGATTTCTTTTTTTCTTTTAGTTCGTTTTTTTGGACTTTAATAATTTCCTTTAAAGCCGGAAAGGATTATTACAAAAAAGAAAAAAGTTTTCCTTAAAACCGAATAATAAGAAAAGCCATATTATTAATTAAAGAAAGGACTTTTTTAATAAGGGATAAAATATTTCAATCTAGATATCGATCCTTTATTAGCTAATAATGGCGATCGGATATATCGTTTTTATTAGGTTTAGGAAAGCTTATGTCCAATTAGGCCTTAAACTATTCGTCCTTTATTAATTAAGGAGTTATTAAAATGTAACGAACCTATCGTACAATTATCTGGAAGTATAATTAATATCCGAAAAAAGGTTTTTAATTTGCAGGTAATAATAAGACGAAAAATGATTTAATAATTTGTTCGTTAAAAAGATTTGCGGATTTTTCCTTTAATCGAAAAACGATGCCTTTAATTAAAAACTTAAATTAATAGCTAAGGAGCGAAATTAAGTAGGTGCTATTTATAAGGAATTATGAAAGCCTTATATATTTTTTTCCTTTAATATGTCCTCCGTCTGGTCTTTGTAATATTTCTGTAATGTTTTTAAGATGTCTTTGTGGTATCTCTGTGGGCTCCGCAGAGACCATTCTTGGCACCGAAGTTTACCCGACCCGAGGTTATTCCCCTTTTGGTTTCCCGCAGACAACGGGAGATTTCAATCCGTAACACCAACCTAATACTTAATTACTTTTAATTTTTTCCCTTTCCTAACGTATATACTTTTCTGCAAAATAACGCGTTTTTTATTAAATTAATATACTTTTTTTTAACTTAACTGTTAATCATTATCAGGAATTATCGCTATATACTGCTAATAATTCCGCCACTACCTTAAAGCTATCTGCTACCGTATATTATAAGGATACCTTCCGTTTAGCTTTAAAGTAACGCGTTGCCGCCGTTTTTCGAAAATATCCTTTTTAGCTTTCGTAAGTTCTCGTTCTTTATTTACATCCTTTCTGCCGTTCTTTCTGATGAAATTATATAGGGCATACGCGGTATATACGAATCGGACCTGCGATATTAAGCCATATTCGGGCGCGGAATACCGTATAATCTTGAACTTTTTTTTAGTATACCGAATATCTGCTTTACGATAACTTTAATTCCCGAATAGCGTAAGTTATATAATTCCTTTGCCATTTAAGGTTTTTTTTGGCCCAGCCGTTATTCTTAAAGATGGTATTTAACTACTGGAAAAGGTACGATAATTTCCGTTCGATTACCGAAACCATTATTTGCTAAATAAAACCGACCCGGCGGCATTTTAAAGTTTCGCGAAATAACATTCGCAAAAAGCTTAAAGTTATATATAAAACCTTAAGCGCCGGTTAATACGTAACTAAAGGTTTTATTACGCCTTATAGCTGCGAATATATTCTGCGAAATAAAGCTTTTACGATTTTGCTATCCGCATTACTTGTTTTCCTTAATAAAGGCGTAAATGTAAATATTATTAATTATCTTAATATATTTATTAAATTGCTTTAATTTAAGGTTTAATTCGATCGAAGGCGTAAAATATTTCGCATTCGGTTATTTTACGAAAGTACGAAAAAGCGTTATTATATACCTAAAAAGCTGGCGTACGATAAAGTAAATAATATTTTGCGAAATAAGGAACCGATTAACCGCGTTTCTTTGCGTTTCGTTAAAGGCCATAATATATAAAAATATTATAAGCTTTTAAGCAGCGGAAATATAACGGGTATTACTAAATTCGGTATAATCCTGAAATTATCGTAACAGCAGGAAAAACTAAAGTTTCGTTATACGGAAAAGATATTTAAATTTCCGATTTAACTTATTTAGGATTATTTGCGTAAATTTTCGTAAAGCTTTAAACCTCCCGGGTTATAAACTTTTCTTTCCGCTATAGGTAGGTATCGCCGATCCTTCTTTTTCTTTATTTTAACCTTTCGCAATATACGCAAAACCCGTATAACAGCGAAAGTAATTGCCGTACGCCGAGTTTATTCTTAAATTGGATGTTCCTTTATATCCGACGTTTTAAAACGATAAAAAAAGCTTTAAATTAATAAATTTATTACCTTAAAGTTTTAGAAAGCGAAAATGCCGCTTCCTAAGTAATTATTATTAACAGTCGCTTAGAAAGCGGTACTTTCGTTGATTTTTACCGTTAATTTTAGCCATTTAAGAGATTCCGATAACTCCGAACGAAAAGATATATTGCGTTAGGTGTGCTTGACTTGTGATCGACCCCCTTTACGAAAACTACAGCTAAAATGGGTTAGATTCGGTATTTAGCGTCTTGGCGAGGTATTTCGTACCCAGAATGCGGTGCCAATAAGCCATTAAGCCACTAATTTGTGCCCCGAAGCCCGTTGTCGATCTGGCCCTTAGTGACGTGAAGGGTTGGGTGGGGTAGTACCTCGGTGCCTGAATGCTTGATCTCTTAATAAAACCAATTCAAATCCCCGGAAAGCTCACATCTTCCCAAAATCTTATTTCGGCCTAAAAAGCCCCCTTTAATATATGTTGGTATCTCGGCTCACTATTTGACTATCTAGTCGACTATCATCACGGCGGTCTTCATCCACAGGGAGGGAGCTAAGGCGTGCTTGCTCCGGCACCGCTGGCTGCAAAATTGGAATGGAGCCCCTCAGTGTGTTGTCTATTGCTGCAGCGGCTGTACAATTCCTCGACTTTGGGTCTCGTGTCATCATCGACACTCGAGAGACGTACCAGTCTTCATTCGGGCATAATCGTAATATCATTGAGATATCAAAAATCTCGGAAGACTTCAAAACGCTCACGGACGACATTGAATCTAAGCTGCGGGAATTCAAGCCCGAAGTATTCTCCCGGCAATGGAACTATAATTCTGGAGAAGTCGGAGAAGGGACTGAAGATGTCCTTATTCGACTCTGCCAACAATCAAATGACATAGGTCGAGAGCTGCAGGGGTTTCTAGCCAAGCTCCAAGCCCGTGGCAACACCAATCTAAAACTGGCGGCAAGCAGCTTAAAATCTGTGCTGAGGGGCGTCTTGTCAGAGGAGAAGATCCAGGGTCTTAAAGAGCGCCTCGATCTAACCCAGAGACAAATAATGATGGCAATGCTAGTACTTTCATGGTATGCTTGAGAAGGCCCGATACGCTTTCATTACGTTTAATTCTCGCCTAGGGGCCAAGCAGAAAGAAATCGTGTCACTATGGCTGAGTTTGCAAGGCAACAAGCACTATCAATGAGCAAACTTTAGACGATCGACGAAACAACTCGAAACTTTGGCGATAACATCGAAGAACTCCTCCACGGTCGGACGCAGAAGAGTAGACTACAAGCGGAAGGAATGATGAAGTATGTCTTGGACTCGAGGTGGCAGCCCAGTAAGCAAATGAGAATCATGGCCCAACAACCTGGAGAAAAGTCGGCCGCGGATCGTAATAGGAGACTTGCTGAGACAATTGTGCAAAGTCTTCGGTTTGAGACAATTAAAAACAGAGAAGAAGCCATTCCAAAGGCTTATGCCAATACCTATGACTGGATATTCGAGAGCCCGCGCTGTACAGAGAGTGAGGTCCCTCTCTGGTCAGACTTTCCGAAGTGGCTATCTGGTCGATCGAATCAAGTCTACTGGATCTCTGGGAAGCCGGGCGCTGGTAAATCTACTTTGGTCAAATTCATAATCATGGACGAGAGGTTGAAGTCTTTCTTGAATGTGTGGGCAAAGCCATCTAGTCTAATTCTGGCCACCTACTTCTCGTGGAATGCTGGAAACGACCTCCAAAAGTCGCATCAAGGTCTTCTCCGAACACTGCTTTATCAGTCTCTCGCGCAACGTCCGGAATTACTCGTTCCAGAAGTCTTTCCATGTCGCTGGGTTTTGCTTCAACTATTCGGTGAGAAATTATCCCTCCCGGATTGGAAAATGGAGGAACTCGTGGCCGGCTTCAGAGCCTTGTTATCCCAAGCAGGTCGGAGGTTGGCCGATAAAGACCCATCTTTCAAGCTGGGGCTAATCATCGATGGGCTCGACGAGTTCGAAGCAACCGACCATATGCCCCTAATCCAACTTCTCCGAGAAGCGAACAAGTACCCTGACGTGAAAATATGCGCCAGCAGCCGACCTTGGAACGCCTTCCGAGATGAATTCCAGCAGAATCCAATGCTTCGGCTTGAGAGTTTAACGCGGCAGGATATCCAGGCCTACGTCCATGGCCAATTCCGAAGCAGCTGGGGATTCAAAGAAATACGGGTACTTCAGCCAATCGCGGCCGAGAAACTACTCAATGACATCCTCGGAAAGGCGCAAGGGGTTTTCCTGTGGATCTCAGTAGTAGTACGAGATCTTCTTATAAGCTTGCAAGAGGGAGACAGGCTGTCGGATCTTCAGGAAACGCTCAATAGTTTGCCAGATGACCTATCTGCCCTCTTTCAAGTTATGTGGAGGCGCACTAATTCGCGGTATCGCGGCGAGGCTGCGCAGTACTTCTCGATTCTTGAAGCCTATTACAAGCATGACCTCCTGCCGTACACGATTGGCATCTGGCTGGGGGACGATGAAGTCCCCCTCGATCTGAGCCTTCGTACGACCGACGAATCATTCCTGTCCAATGCGACCTTGTTTCTTAGACGAAGATTGGACAGTCGAACCAGGAGGCTATTGGAGATATATCCCTGGAAAGACTTTAACAGTGGCGGGGTTGATTACATGCACCGGACTGTGAGAGAAGTGAGCATTTTCCAAATTATCTCCTAGTCCTTTAAACACGAATTCCAAGCATAAATCGTATGTCCGAGCTGGAATAGAATTCCTTTGTCTCAATCCAGTTACCAGAGCTTATATTTTTCAAGTTGTCGACGAATTTAGCGGTCGTTAACTCGTGCTGTCGCAGCGGGTTCGAGAGAACTGGAGTACCATCTATTCCACCATAAAACCGGACTTTAATGTCGGGCTATGGATACTCAAAGGGGAGACTCTCAGAATTTCAGTCGAAAACTATCTTTTCCCTACGTACCGACGTCAACTATTCTGGGATCACTTGAGAAAGCTGCTCGGCGTAGCGAACGAGGTTACTAGCACTCCATCCAACAGCGCTATGCTTGTCCGGATCATGGACACCCTCGATGCTGAAATTACGAAACTTTCACATGTGGTGGACAGATACGGAAAATCCCTTCTGCTTGAGGATGTCCAAGTTTCTGAGACCCTATCACCTTCCGACACCGGCTTTAAGCGAATCCCTCATTGGTGTAATGCAGCACCCACGAACGAATCAAGACTCCCGGAGGATCAAGCACAGGGGTGGTATCAGGTCGACTTCATAGGTCTCATGGCACAGATTCCGGTTTCCCAATATCTAAAGACAAAGATCCCCCGGGATCCTAGCATCATACGAACAGGACGACCGACAGTCCCCATTTTAGTGAACGCTGTTGTTGGTGGATTGCGGAGTGACCCCCTTGACTGCGGGCTGGGCAGCTCACAGTGCGATGCCTCCACCAGACTTGACCTCGTGAGATTCCTTCTGCCTTTCGTCCCCTTGGGTGAAGTCGAAAGCACACTTAGCTTCGTCCGCAGCCGTACGACAGGTGCCTTTACCTGGAAAGCAATGGCAGTTAGGGAGTACACGTACGACGTGGAAGAAATCCTTCAAGCCCACATCACTGCTCGGAAATCATCGTCGGCAAAGTTCACAAGCCAGGAAACCGAGGCAACAATGAATAAATCGAAAAGAGGTTCGTTCCTCGGATGGATGAAGAAGTTTGCAAGGTCGAATAACTAAAAGCCGGGGTATTCGATGATTCAATCATTATTGTTACTAAATCGACATTGTCCATATGCACTTAATAAGACGTTTTATTTGTAGGATTTTGGTTGAGCTTTGAGAATTCCTCTCGTCCCATTCGAGTTCATCCTTTCTTTCGGTCTGCTGGGATGCTGGGTTTGCTACGTTGCTGATCCCAGCTTTGTCCCAGGATACGCCTTGTAGGACTTTGGCACTCAACGACGTAGGCCACGAAGCTAACCGCCAACTTCATAAGGAAAATATTGAGTCAAGCGGGGCCACTAACATTAAATACCCCTGAGCACTTGTAGACCCGGCAACTCCAATAACCCCCACAGGATCTTAAGGAGTCCCACCTCGTCGGCAAGGAAGCCGCCACGAGCGCGCGGCGCGCGAGACTGGGCTCGCGAGAGCGTTGGCGATATCTTCTTCGGCCCAACACATACTGAATCTACCCGCACTGAGCCAACTCATAGTGGACTAGCCCGTGCTGAATTCGCCCATGCTGAACAGGCCCATTTTGGAACAAAGAGAGCT
Source organism: Monosporascus sp. mg162 (assembly GCA_004155945.1). Lineage (NCBI taxonomy): Eukaryota > Fungi > Ascomycota > Sordariomycetes > Xylariales > Monosporascus > Monosporascus sp. mg162. The sequence goes on from QJNY01000029.1 coordinate 166,395, forward strand.
CTCAAATCCGCCATCGCGATCGAAGGGATGTGGAAAACCTTGCTGGGGAAGGCTGAAGCCGGAGTACTGCAACCAAAGAGGCGAAGATCCAGCGAACAAGGACAAATGGACCGTGATGTCTTCGACGCGAGGGCGTGGCTGTGGGTTAATCTACATGATATCCAAGGTATGCCATGTTCTCATTTTCTGTATCAGCATACGCCTGGTTCCGTATTATGGCTCACTCAGCGTCTTAGTGGATTGAAGAAGAGATGCCCGACGAGGCAAATCTCACCTGCGAACAGACCTTTGAGAAGAGGCAAATGACGCCTCATGATGTTATGATCTGCTTGTAACAATCTGGACAGATGCGCGACACATCGGCTGCATCCCACGGACACGCCTGGCCTTCCATAATGCCATTACCGTCATGGCGCTTGGCGGATTCCATCCTAATGAGGTCTTGAACATGGCCTGCGACCAAGTCCGCCTGGAGCTTGTACAGGATCCTCAAAACCGGTCGAGGATAGCGCTCGCGGCGCATGTGGTGATTCAACACAGCAAGCAGCTTGAAAAGGCCCTGAAGCGAAGTCAGCACAAGAAGTAAAGAAATGCCCCCAAGCATCTAGCCTTCCCATTTCGTTGTTTAACTGCTCGTCCAGGCTAGAATTCTCCATAATAACTGTACCTTGTGCCGCGATTCTGCCTCGTTTGGGGGCTTGTAGCTCAAGCGATCGCTGACCAAGCTTTCGAAGCCGGATTCCATAGCCTGGAAGATGTGTTAGAACGGCCGAATCTTGGCGACCTCGACACCTTGCCACTGCACTGGAAATCTGATATGGGGCATAAGCAATCATTCCGATAGGTTATGGTGGCTTTTGGCAGCTCTGGCGCCGCACGACATAGGCGGCCGGTTTGCGGGCAAGAGGCAGCGTCCTTACTCGCTTCGCGTTGGTGCTGGTGTGCGATTCAATGGTAAGCTAGCCACGATCTGGGTAGGGGAGAAGATCCTTACGCTGAGGCCCGCTCGCAGGCGCTCTTACAGAAGCGGTTCGCAATTATGTTATGGGGAATACTGCCAATGTATACCTGAAAAGCTATCAACCACGACACCTTGCAGCCGATCTCGCTACAGTAACATTTGATGAAGAGATAGCGGGTATCAACGATGCGATATTCGAATCCCTGTAGAATTCGTTTCTGCGATGCGACCCTGGAGCCTCACCTATGAACAGAATGACTTCATCAGCCCGCAACAAGCAGGGACCGGGCAATGGCTTCTGGACTCGCAAGAGTACCAGACGTGGCTGCAGGCGGGCGGACAGACACTATTTTATTAGGGCTTTCTGGGTGCAGGGATGACAATCCTTACATCTATAGTTATTACCGACCTTACCATAAAGCCCCGAAACGACCCCAATGCTGGCATTGCGTAGATTTACTGTAACTTCCGGCGACGGGACGAGCAAAAGGTGGACTATTTGCTCTCCAGTCTGCGGAAACAGTTAAGTGAGAACCAGTTTCCCCTGCCAGAAAGTCTGAAAAAGCTTTATGATGCGCATAAAGACAAACAAATACGGCCATCACTCGAAGAAATCTCGACGGTCCTCCAATCCGTGGCAGGCACGTGTTCGAGAGTCTTCGTCGTCGTTGACGCGCTGGATGAATGTTAAGCATTCGATGGTTATCGGGCGAGGTTCCTGTCAGAGCTCTTCAGCCTCTAAGCCAAATGCAGGGTAAATATCTTTGCAGCTTCGAGGTTTATCCCGGAGATCGCCGACGAATTTTTTGGCGGAGCGTCTCTGGACAGTATATTTACCACATATATCACCTTTTACCACCGTCTTCTGTTTACTGCCCCCACTAAGCTTCCCATCAACCACTGAAGCCATCGTCAAGATGCAATTGCAGATCGGAGAGATTCTATAAAGCATTGAAATATTGCTGGGTCGCCGCCCTAAACCTCTGTCGGGGCCCGAGCTGCTTCGGCTGCTAAGAGAGGATGCCGGTCTATCCAAGTGCATTCAATTCATTTCGCCTGTCTACTCTTTGGACGAGTCTCCAATATCTATCAAATTCAGTTGGTCGGTTTTTCAAGATGAATGTGGCTCATCAAAGCCACATCGGCAAGTTGACGTGGGAGATGCGGCTGTGCTGCAAAATAGCTGCTGCACAATTCAGCCTCACGACGCTGGGTTGCTGCCCTGTCGGTTCTTTCTCGATTGCAAATCTATCAGGAACGCGACGGCCTCCTTCTGAAGCCCGACTATTCTCCCCCAGCGATAATGACAGAGCCGGCCTGAGCTGCTGAGGAACGAGAAGCGATAGCGACTCCGCTACTACCGGGCTTGCCGATCAGCTTCAGGCCGGGTTCGTCTACCAATCCGCGAGTAGGTCTGATGAGTGTGTTGTCCAGCAGCTAACTGTTCGATTCTAACAATTCCAATTAGCAGCTACAAACCCTTCCATCAACCGAGACTTGACATATCATCACCGAAATGGATCCCCTCAGCACAACCGCGAGCGTCATCGCCGTCCTCCAGCTGTCCTCCGAAGTTGTAAAATACGTAAACTCAGCCGCTGGCGCGACGAAAGAGCGAGCACGTCTTCGCAAGGAGGTACGGGCGTGCGAAGACATCCTGCAGCAGCTCAAAGATGAGGCCGATGACTCGGACGAGGGCAAGGTGTGGTCGGAAACAATCAAAGCCCTTGAGGCCCCCGGCGCACCACTAGGCCGGCTACGTGTGGCCTTGGATATCGTCAAGGTCAAACTCATGCCCAAGGAGGGACTGAAGAACGCAGTAGCGAAGTTGAGATGGCCCTTCGACGAGAAAGAGATGGAAAAGACCCTTGTAGCCATCGAGCGTGAAAAGTCTTTGTTGGAGTTGGCTTTGACCAACAACTGCAGGAAGTTGCTCCAGGAGATCAAGAAAAGTTCGAATGAAAATAGGAGACAGCTGGCGGAGCTGATTGAGGCAGTCGAGAGGAGTTCGGAGGAAAACGGGAGCCAGTTTGCAAAATTGAACAACAGCTTAGGGCGCGTCAAAGGATCACAAGCCGACCTAAAGGATAGCTTAAATTGTTTACGTGGCCGCCAAGATAACCGAGAGGGTGCTGAGGAGCGCAAGGCCATTCTTAACTGGCTTACTTCAATCGACTATGCCCCTCAACAGAGCGACTTCATCAATCGACGGCAGGCAGGAACCGGACAGTGGCTTCTCGATTCGGAAGAATTCAGGACATGGGTGGAGGCTGAAAAGCAGACGCTCTTCTGTCCAGGCATTCCCGGAGCTGGAAAGACGATCCTTACGTCGATCGTGGTCGATGACCTTACTACTCGCTTCGGAACTGAGGAGAGTATCGGTATCGCATACCTTTACTGCAACTTCCGGCAACAAGATAAACAGAACGTCGAACATCTCCTTGCGAGTATACTGAAGCAGCTGGTTCAGGGACGGCTATCTCTGCCAGAGAGCGTGAAATCTCTCTATGATAAGCATAAGGACAAATGGACACCATCAGTCAACGAAATCTCAAGAGCTCTCCAGTCTGTTGCTCCAACATATCAGAGAATCTTCATCATCGCCGACGCACTTGATGAATGTCAAGTATCTAATGGCCGATCGAGATTCCTCTCAGAGATCTTCAGCCTCCAGGGTAACACCGGTTTAAACATCTTTGTCACCTCCAGGCCGCTATTGGAGATCGAGACTCAGTTCAGCGGATGTCTTTGGCGCGAAATCCGTGCCAGGGATGAAGATGTGCGGAGATACCTAGGCAGCCATGTATTGCGGCTTTCCGGGTCGGTGTTTAAGATGCAAGAAATACAGGAGGAGATCAAGAATGCAATCGTTAAGGCAGTCGACGGAATGTAGGTACAGTTTCATTACGGAATGCACTTCGCTAACATTTCCAGGTTCCTGCTAGCACAGCTTCACCTTAATTCCTTGACGGGGAAGAGGACCGTGAAGAGTATCCGCACAGCTCTGAAGACGCTGCCGAAAGGGTCTAAAGCGTATGATCAGGCCTACGAGGATGCTATGAATCGAATCGAAGAGCAAGGAGGCGCAAAAGAGCTTGCCAAGCAGGTTCTGTCATGGATCACCTGCGCGAAGAGGCCGCTTACTATAACGGAGCTGCAACACGCTCTTGCAGTAGAAGTCGATGAGCCTGAGCTTGACGAAGAAAATCTACTCCCAATTGAAGACATAGTTTCTGAATGTGTGGGATTAGTCACGGTCGATGAAGAAAGCGGCATCATCCGGTTGGTACACTACACGGCACAGGAATACTTTGAGCGGACGCAGAAAAAGTGGTTCCCGGATGCAGAGGCCGATATTACAATTAGCTGCGTAACATACCTCTCATTTGAGATCTTTGAGAACGGGATTTGTCAATCGGACGACGAGTTTGAAGAGCGGCTGCGGTCGCATCAGCTCTACGACTACGCCGCACATAACTGGGGACATCATGCTCGCGAGGCCCTGATTTCAAGCCAAGCGACTATAGACTGTCTCGAAAATATAGCTAAGATTGAAGAGATGAGCCAATCAGTCGTTGAATATCTCGAGAGTGAAGCTAAGGTTGAGGCGTCGAGTCAAGCACTACTAGCCGTCAAGCGGCGCTCATATTATCCCTCGCAATGCAATCAGGAATCTCCGACACAAATAACGGGACTGCACTTAGCGGCATACTTTGGCCTTAAAGAAGCAGCACAGGCAATGGCAGGGAGATACCATCTAGACGTGAAGAACGACTACGGAGAGACTCCACTTCACTTGGCTTCAGAGAACGGACATATCGATATCGTATAGCTGCTACTCGACAAGGGAGCCGACGTCGATATCAGAGGCGGACGCTACGGCAGTGCTCTTCAGATGGCATCGTTAAGAGGCTACGAAAAGATCGTCCAGCTGTTGCTCGAAAAGGGAGCCGATATTAATATCGAAGGCGGAGGCTACGGTAGTCCCCTTCGGATGGCATCGTTAAGAGGCCACAAAAAGATCGTCCAGCTGTTGCTCGAAAAGGGAGCCGACGTTAATATCGAAGGCGGAGGCTACGGTAGTCCCCTTCGGATAGCATTGCTAAGAGGCCACGAAAAGATCGTCCAGCTGTTGCTCGACAGGGGACCCGACGTTAATATCGAAGGCGGAGGGTACGGCAGTGCTCTTCAGATAGCATCGTCAAGAGGCTACGAAAAGATCGTCCAGCTGTTGCTCGAAAAGGTAGCCGACGTTAATATCGAAGGCGGAGGCTACGGTAGTCCCCTTCGGATAGCATTGTTAAAAGGCCACGAAAAGATCGTCCAGCTGTTGCTCGAAAAGGGAGCCGACGTTAATATCAAAGACAGATACTACGGCAGTGCTCTTCAGATAGCATCGTCAAGAGGCTACGAAAAGATCGTCCAGCTGTTGCTCGACAGGGGCGCCGATATTAATATCCAAGACGGAGGCTACGGCAGTGCTCTTCTGTCAGGTGCCAATGTCGGGATACGGTGGAACCTTCTGGACAGGGGTCTTACGGCTATATATAAGGGGCTTCTCTCCCCGATATTTAGGAAGGACAGGCGTTAATGGTCACCTCTATTGCTGCCTAACAGCTAGTTTCCTGCCTTTCACTCTGTGCTACCACTTTTCACTAACATCTTCAGATAGCATCGTCAAGAGGGTACGAAAAGATCGTCCAGCTGTTGCTCGATAAGGGAGCCGGCGTTAATGCTCAAGGCGGAATCTACGGCAGTGCCCTTCAGGCAGCATCGTGGGGAGGCTACGAGAAGATCGTCCAGCTGCTGCTCGATAAAGGAGCCGACATTAATGCTCAAAGCAAATATTACGACAGTGCCCTTCAGGCAGCATCGCCAAAAGGCCACGAGAAGATCGTCCAGCTATTACTCGATGAAGGAGCCGACGTTAATTCTCAAGGCGGAATCTACGGCGCGGCCCTTCAGGCGGCATCGTGGGCAGGCCACGAAAAAATCGTCCAGCTGCTGCTCGATAAGGGAGCCGACGTTAATGCTCAAGGCAGAGACAGAGTCTACAACAGTGCCCTTCAAATAGCATCGTCAAAAGGCCACAAAAAGATCGTCCAGCTACTACTCGACAAGGAAGCCGACGTTAATGCCACAACCAGCGACGGATTGACGCCGCTTTACTAAGCTTCAGAGAACGCCCACAGCGGCGTCGTCCAGCTGCTGCTTAAGAATGGCGCCGATGTGGCGGCCACAACCAACAACAAACGGATAGCGCTTTACTTAGCTTCATTAACGGGCACGACGACGTCCAGCTTTAAAGGCTTAAAATGAGACAGAATACGAGTTATAAAGCTCTCTACTAAATCCTTTTATTTTAATATTTTTGCAAAAGATGGGTTTTAAAGAAATGCTTTTAGTTATGTAACCAAAATTTGTCACTATATTTTTGTGAACATACGGAATATTTTCTAATCATATATAACGTTATGTTTAAATAAATTATTTAAATTAGACCCTTTAAAAAAAGCTGATATAGTTCGTGCTGATGACACCGAGAATGACTAAGTTCAGCCACCTCGACCCTACAAGAAACCTTGTTGGGAACATGCTAGAAGCAATACGCTTGTGAACGGGCTTCGCATAACCTCTGGTGCAGCAAAGCCAGTGGATTGTTCGATCGGAATGAGGAGAGCTCGTTCTCACGATGCCGAGGATGGCTAGACCCAGCCAGTTTGAGGGCCTACGAAACCTTGCCGCGACCACAGCGGCGGTGACGAGCAGCCGTATGTTTCCACGTTTGACCGCAATAAGGCGCGATATACTGTCAAATTAACCCACCGACCAAGGCTCACCTAGCAAAGCGCAAGAGAGATCAGTCTGAGCTCCCGAACACGGAAAGCCACGATGCTCGGGAGGCCAAGCGACTACACTTGCAATTGCAGGCTGCGGATCGAGAAGCAACGCAATTGAAGAACCGAGTCTTCGACGCTTGCCAAGACAACCACTTCCTCAGAGAGAAATGTCAATATCTCCAGGACCAGCTCAAGGAGCGGAACAAGAAGACATAGAAAAGGGTCACCTTCGATCTTTCTGAGGAGACCCCAAGCGACGAATCCCGACGGAGTCACACGCCACCTATCCAGCATGATACCGCCCATACTTATACCTAACGACATTCGACGCTACTCATTATAATCCGAATCATCTCCCTATTAACTATCTACTACTACCAATGATGTTGAGAGTAAGCTGCATAGAGTGCCTGAATCAAACCACGTCTGAATATATCGAAGAGCAGTTGTCTCCAGCAATTTTACGAGTCATCTTGTACACCTAGTTTCCCCTGCAAATCCCGTTGTCTCTGCGATTGGAAAGTCGGAGCGGCTCAGCAGAAATATATCAACCCAAGCCAGAGACGCATTAGGGAACACTAAGGGAGATGTGGAAATATGACAGTAGGAAAACCATAAAATTCGAGGGCTGGTTGCTAAAGCTCACACATGAAGTAGCAAGCAACTTGGTCACATACGTAGAGTATATGTATATTTAGTTCTTGCGAGTCTTACCATAAGATCACTTCACATCCTGCCAACATGATAACGCCGAGTCAATTAGAAAATGCTAACTCGTTTGAGGCTGCCCTAAAAGCCTCCCGACATAGAAATAAAGAATGAGCCAAATGCGCTTACAACAACAAATCCCTCAATAACGTTACCTTACAATTACTAGAAGCCCATGACTTCTGTAAAGTCCCCGGCTACTGCACTATGCGAAATAATTTTACTACCCCTATTGTTCACTTCTTGTCATCCATTCCATCTCGGAGGATCTCGATCTGCTTCTTGATCTCGACCCATAGAATGTACTTCTTGAGGTCGCTGTCGTCGTCTAATGGGTGGACACTGAGCCATCCGTCGCCCATGTCCGAAATCAACCCCTCATCCTCATCCGAGGTGGTGCTTTCCGATCTCCTCGCGATGGCCAGCAGGGCTGCCACGAAGGCTTCTTGCATATACGCAAAGCTGAAGCGATCAGTGATCTCTGCGATGGCTTTGCATAACTTGTCGGGGAACTCGATCTCCTTGTTGTCGGCGAGCTTCGACTGCCAGAACTTGCAGTATGCAATCCTCTGCTCCAGGTCGGGGTCCGGGAAGTAATACTTCCTATCAAACCGCGAAGGCCGTTTCTAGTTGACGGTAAGCTATACGGGATATATTCGTCACGGTCGGTGCTAGGACTTACCGAGATGCCTGGATCCAGGCGGTCGAGGTGGTTGGTGCTACCAATCATGAAGATGCCGTCATTGCTCTTCAGCCCGTCAACCTCATTCAGGAAATAGCTGCGGACATTGTCGGAGACTATGGTATCAAGGTCTTCGAAGACGAGGTAACACGGCGCAAATCTCCGGGCCTCGTTAAAGATCAGTCTAATTGAGTATTCTGGTCCGCCGTACTACGTAATATAAGAGATCAATAAATCAGCGTCAATGGCCCAAGATTTAAAGGAGTGCATTAACCTACCGACGCCAAGGTCCGCACGTATAGTGTGGGAATCGGGTCTTTCCGGCTGTAAAGAGTGTGCATCATCGCCTTGATCGAAATCGTCTTCCCATTGCCAGGCGGCCCATGGTAGATGATGCCACGCTTCCATGGAACCCGCAATTTGTCATATGTTTCTCTGGAATCGAAAAATGACAGGTGGTCGTCAATGATCGCCTTCTTCATTTTCTCGTCCATGATGACCGCATCCCATGATGCCTTGAGGATGCTCTGGTAGAGCTCGGCACTCTTCTGCCAGTAACCCTGGTCAAAGACGAGGACCTCCCCGTGCAAGTCGCTCCCCCATTTGCCGGCCTCCAGCAGCAGGGCATCGGCTTTGATCCGGTCCGTGGTCAGGATGTAGCTGTTGTAAGTTTGAACCGGATACGACGTGTCTCTGCCGTCCACGACGTAGAGAATGAACTCGTCGTTCTTCCACTTGTAGATGAACTTGCCGAACTTCAGCTGTTCGCCCAGCCCGCCCACGCTGCCGTTGATCCGGCGAGCGGGAGGGTAGTAGATGGTCCATGTGAGGAGCGAAGGTAGCGAGTCCCCAGCCTCTTCGACAGGCGTAAAAGTAGCGTAACCAGCACTCGCGTATGCTAGCAAGTTGCAGCTATCAACTGGCGCGATAACCAGCTCGAGGCTAGGATACTGCTCCTTCAATGCCTTGGCGATAACCGTGTCAGTGTGGATGCGCCGGCCCGATGAATGCTCGAAGAACGTCTGTGTTGTATCGTCGTGGTTCTGGGCTTGGCTCCCCGGTTGCGAGAGGAGAGGGCCGGGAGGCTGGGGCCGCTGGGCAGCGACAGGCCTTAATGTCTCAAGATGAGCCATGCACTTCAGAAGGGGGGCTTGTTCGTTCATCTTCAACCGCAAATTTGCGTTCAACTTGAGGAGTGGGAAGCTACCGGGCCTCGGGAGCAATATGAAGCATCCGTAAATGGTTGCCTGAAAGGATCACCGAGCCAGCGGCTTACGGTAGGATCCTTGGCGGTGATTGGACCCCAGAGCCCCCTGCCACAACAGTGAGAATAGCGGGGAAGAGGCGCTGCTCCACCGCCGATGTAGATCTCCGCTAAGAACTGGGCCAATAAAGAAGCCGGAGTGTCGCGAAACGTACATGGCCAACCTCATTCCTGTTAGAGGACGCTTTCGAGTCCACCATTGGACATTATGAATGGTAAACTGCAGCCTCCCCCGGTAGATTTTCATTCTATGAATCTCAACGACATAGCAACCTTTGAAAGGACGATTCTTCGGCCCTCACACTATGCGGCGAACGGGTGAGAGGCTCGGAGGAGGCTTTCCGCAAGAGCCTTATTGACACGGTTCCCAGCGCCGTCGCCCACGACCCGCTCTCTTTCCATTTCTCCCACTTCCCGTCATTCTTCAATAGGTTCTGGGCCTCGAAGCCGTCCTTCGTCAGGATACTTTGTTTGAATCCAGGTATTGTCGGCAATTGGCCCACCGGGGGTTTTCAAGGATACCTCCGTGTGAAATAACGGTCTCCTAACAATAATCCCAGCCGCTTCCAAACGGAACCGAGAACTTGACTCTTTCCGTCTCTTCCAACGCCAGAGAATGGATGATTGAGCCGGCAGCACTCTGAGTGGGCATCTTCGGCTACTCGTATCTCGACACCCCATTCCCAGCATGGGAGATGGGAATTCGTGGAAATTCACATGATCCCACAGCACAGGTGCGGGTTCCGCATCGGCTGATGACGTATTTATCAGATCCGCTTGCGGGATTGGATTAGGGCCTGATTGGCGCACTGGGCAAGCTGGGTAGTTTCTCGGTATCACGGAACCCGGAAGGCGTTTTCTGGGCTGCTGTGGTATTTAACCCGGGGGGCGAAACGCGTAGCGGCTGCCCCAGAGCCTTCCTTAGGGCATAGCAGCATGCTAGGCTAGGGGTGATTCTATGTACATAGAGGCCTATCTAGCAGGTCATGTCCGAATACATGGTACCTTTAGATCTGTCCGAGCTGTTTCCTCCCTAACTAGGTAGTACGGCTGAGTGAGGGCAGTGTTGAAAAGATTGTATCTGATTGCCCACACCCCGGATTGAACGAGGGATCTTCTCATTGCTTTCTAGTGAGATTTAGAGTTGCGTGACTAGGGAGGAGACGCTCTACTAAGCCCATGCGGGCGTTCTCTGGGTTGTGTCTTGCCCAAGGGGATCCGTGTGGCTGACCGCTTCGGTTACCAGATAAAAGGGACGATCAGGAGCTGTGAATGGCTACAAGATTTTCACCCGTGATCAATCAGAACCATCCGCGTACAGCAAGTTTCTCCATTGCTTCAATATGAATACACTAGCCACTGTCTCTTGGTGAATGCAGCAGCAGCCGGCTTGGCGTCCTCACCCGCTATTATTGCTAGGTCCGTATTTATATATTATGTATTGTCCGCAATTGGTGTTGTCAGGTGTTGCCGGCTGGTTCGCTTTGTTTGAGCCAGGCGGCAAAATGCTGCCTGGGACAGCCTTTGTCCACAGACGATCTTAGATTTGTCCTTTCCTAAAACAACTCAGAGAACACACAGAGAGTTACGCCAGATTTCTGCATTCGATTACTGTGACTGCTGACATGTATTCATAAACTTTCAATCGCCTTAGATAATCGGGCGCTAAATATTCTCTATAATTTTGCTATCAATAACGGCTCGTGTTTTCTAGAATGGAAGGTAAGAGTAAAAGGGGGGACGGCGGTCACGTGCATGCCAATGTAATTATGACGACAGGTTGATAAGCAACAAGGCCAACATACCGTCATCACTAGCCCAGAATCAAACATATTCAACAGGGCAGTTAATAACGGAGATTCGAGCTTCCTTTCTTCCTAGATCATGTCTTCATGCATCGCATTCAACCAGTTTCTAGGATTGCCGTCGCCCTAAAAACTCCATCATACCTGAACCGGCGCAATATCCTTACGTCGCTTAATCACATACATACTACCAGACACATATATCACTGCTCTTACCGGCCGGGATATAGGCTGGCTACATCACGGTGTTATTCGTCTGGCAGAATGGTGTCTCAGCCCTTGCGCAATCGCTGCGGCGAGAGTAAAAGTCCATACGTCCGGGCTCACGCCGACAATCCCACAGCTTGGCAGCTATGGACACCAGAAACCATACAATTGGCTCGCGACACGAACCGCCTGCTCTTCGTCAGCATAGGTTACTCAGCATGCCATTGGTGTCATGTCATGGCTCATGAGTCGTTTGATGATCCCAAGATAGCACAAATTCTCAATGAACACTTCATACCTGTCAAGATCGACCGCGAGGAGCGACCAGACATCGACCGCCAGTACATGGACTTCGTCCAGGCCACGACTGGCGGAGGTGGTTGGCCGCTGAATGTGTTCGTCACGCCCGACCTGGAACCGGTTTTCGGCGGGACCTACTGGCCCAACCCGAGGGCTGGAGGCCCGAGCAGGGGCGCTGATTTTGAGCAGATCTTGCGGATGATGGAGAGAATCTGGAGGGAGCAGGAGGAGAAGTGTAGAGAGAGTGGAAGGTCCGTGATAGAGCAGTTGAGCCAGATCACCCGGGCAGGTAATTGGAGAGCGAAGACCGAGGGCGAGGAGAATGGCCTCGAACTTGAACTTCTTAAAGAGTCATACTCGCATTATAAAAGGACATTCGACAGTACCTATGGAGGGTTTGGTCGGGCGCCCAAGTTTCCCACGCCTGCCCACCTCGGCCACTTACTTAAACTTTCTTCATATCCCCCGGAAGTGCGCGAGGTCGTCGGCGAGGATTCGTGCAGAGATGCACGAGCTATGGTTGTGAAGACGCTTGAACGCATGGCCAAGGGTGGGATCAAGGATCAGATTGGTCACGGGTTTGCGCGGTACTCGGTGACGAGGAACTGGAGCTTACCGCACTTTGAGAAAATGTGCGTTCCCCGATTTTTCTATCCCTTCGGCGTGCTTACGCGTTTTATAGGTTATACGACAACGCCCAGCTACTCCCTGTATATCTCGATGCTTATCTTGTGACGAAGGCCCCGCTGTTTGAGGAGACCGCCCGTGATATCGCTACATATCTGATTACCCAGCCCATGATGTCATCATTGGGTGGGATACACGCATCCGAGGATGCTGATTCCCTTCCGACGGCTAATGACGCACATAAACGAGAAGGGGCATTTTACGTCTGGACCATGGACGAGTTCAAAAAGATTCTAACAGAGGAAGAAGCTCAGGTCTGCGCCAGACACTGGAATGTGCAGCCACAAGGCAACATCGAGCGACACCACGATATCCAAGGTGAGCTGAAGGGGCAGAACACGCTATGTGTAACAGTGGAGCCGAAAGACCTTGCCAAAGAGCTTAGCAAGTCGGAAGATGAGATTAGAGACATTATACGCAGCGGAAGGCAGAAGTTGCTCGCTTACAGAGACGCTCAACGCCCACGGCCTTCTCTGGATGACAAAATTGTCACCTCATGGAATGGCCTCGCGATTGGCGGACTCGCGCGTGCCGGTGCTTCTCTCAACGAGCCAGCTTATATCAATGCCGCCGTGAAGACTGTCGAGTGTATCAGAGAGCGCCTCTTCGACACGAATACCGGGACTCTGAGACGGGTGTATCGCGAGGGTCCCGGGGAGACGCCCGGCTTCGCTGACGATTACGCCTTCTTGATCGAGGGACTTATCGACCTTTATGGCGCAACATTTGATGACAAGTGGCTCTCTTTCGCCGACTCTCTGCAGAAAGCCCAAATCGAACAGTTCTGGGATGCTGATAACCACGGATTCTTCTCCACGCCAGCGGGCCAGCCAGATATCCTCATCCGGAGCAAGGACGCCGTGGATAACGCGGAGCCCAGCACCAACGGCATCAGCGCTAGCAACCTATTCCGCCTCGCGGCGCTTCTAGACGACGCCGGATACGAAGAGCGCGCTAACCAGACGCTAACGGCGTTTACTGGCGAGATGAGCGAGCACCCAGCCGGCTACAGCGGCCTGATGAGCAGCCTCGTCGTCTCCAAGCTGGGCATGAAGAACTTGTTCGTCAGCGGAGAGGGGCGTGTGGCGAACACCGTGGTGCGCAAGTTCTCCCAGAGCGTCGCGCCGGCGTATACGTTACTTAGAATCGGCGCGGGCAGCCGGAGCGAGTGGTTGCGCCACAGGAACGATCTGTTACCTGACTTAGACCCGGAGAGGGAGATGGTCCAGCTTTGCGAGGGTCGGATGTGTAGACTGCTGGGCGAGGACGAGGTCGAGAAGTTGTTCGCGGAGTGAGCCCATAATGAATAAGGCGTGGCGCTCTTCTGTATCGACTATGAGTTTGAAGAGATTGCATTTAAAGGATTTTTTATGGCATTCTCAGGAGCAAGCTCCTCTCGAGGACTGATGAGGCTCGTATTACCAAAGGTATTGCGTAAAGTTTCTTGTATTAACATCCATACAACCTAGATCGCGTCCTATGGCTTTAAAAGGGTGCCGGTGAAGAACCGTACCTTCCATCTATTACGGTGTTTAGACAAATATGATCTCATCGTCCTGACTGGGAATTCATATTTATAATAGTCCCATCAACTCGTTCTTCCACCAGGAGCCCCTGGTGAAATAGGAGTATGAATAAGATACCCAGACGAACCACCTCTGCGTATTCACAGTTGAGTAAATCTCAAGCCTCGTAAACTGCTCACTTGCTATGGAATCTAGACTAGCGGTATTCAACCTACCTCTAGTAGGGCCGAGATGTTGCTCTTGTGGCGCAAGTGGATAATCAAAGTCCTCACCAAATCACCTCTATCATCAATACAAATTCCAATCAATAATCTGGTAGCTGCTAGATTATACATTTCCCTCCATTTAACTGACCACTATGCCTTCGAGGCATGAAAGGCGTCGGCCTCATCGCCTGTGTTATCGGGGTGGCGGGTTTCTCCTCCGAAGGTTTGGACAGGGGGGTTTTAACGCGGAGAATAGTTCACTCGGTGGATCCGCAGAGGATTAACAGGGCCGCAATACCTGTTAGGGGAAGATAGCACTCTCTCAACCAGCTCGGTAGCGGGAATGCTACAATGGTCGCGGGGTTGAGATATAATACCCTGGAGGTCGTCTTAGGTCTGTGATTCCTACATACCTGCAAGGACAGGAATTGTCGGTACCAGGGTCAAGTATGCTTAGCGCCGATGGCCAGTCGAACTCTCACATTTCCGAGGGCATCGTATATCAATCTTGCAGAGATAAGGATGTCACTTAGTAAACTGTAAACCTGGGAAAAGGCGGAATTAAAACAAGCTTCGTGGCATTTGCGCGGCAGAGCTTGAATGGACTTGGCACCTTCCGGAACAGGTTATGATAGCCTCAGCTGCAGTCCACTTGTTGAGCGTTTAGTGGGGTCTTTTTGTTAGCAGGGAGTGGCCTGTTGTGACCCGGTCATGCCCCGATCCGCAAATTGATGCAGCATGTAGCTTCTCTTGAGTGCACGGAAGAAGAATATCGGTGGCTTGCTGTTTATCGTGATCCTGACACTCATCAGTTCGGCCAGCGTTCGGTAATATGAAGCCATGTCTTGCCCGAAGAAGATCGCATTTTGAAATCCGTCATGGCGCCGGCCTTCCCCTTTCTTTCCGCAGCGATCCGTATCTGCGCCACCCCGACCCGTCCCCGAATCCCCCTTGAACCCCACAGAGCTATTATATCAAACATGCTGCTAATCACGCTAGTAACGATATAGTTATCGAAGCGATTAGAAACGCGATGTGGAGGCCGGCTCGGTCCAACGTATAAAGTAGCGACGAAGTCTCTCTCCCTTGCTCGCGAGTCACGCCAGCTGCCAGTTCCTCTTCTTCTCTGTTCCGGGCTTCCCTGTTAGTGCGGCTTTAGGGCAAAAATCATGGCGGGACTAGCTGCTGCCGCTCTTCTGGTGCTCCTCGCCACGCAAACTGTATCTGCGACGCCAGTGCGTGTGAGAACTCCGTACGAGGTCAAGGAATCTCATTTCGTGCCTAGGGGGTGGAAGAAACTCGATCGTGCACCCGAGAATCACGTCATCAATCTCCAGATTGGCGTCAAGCAGGGTAATTTCGCTGCGTTAGAAAAGCAGCTGTATGAAGGTATAGTAGTTGTTCCTAGCTTGTCCAATGGGGCATTATTGCTCTTCGATCACCCCCCTTTCCTATGCTGCTCACATTCGGGCGGTGGAACGAGAGAAATGACAGGGGCTACATCTCCAGCAATATGCAGCGGTTCTGTATTACCCGCTCGGCTAATTACGTGCTTGCGAAACTATCGCTCTAGATACTGGAAGACTTTTCAACTGACTTAAAACTCTAGTATCTGATCCCAACCACCAGCGCTATGGCCAGCACCTTTCTGCGGAAGATGTGAGGGAGCTCCTGAAACCAAGCGACGAGTCCCTGAGTCTTGTCCATGAATGGCTTGATGCCCACGGGATTGCTCCGTCGGCGTATAGCTCTGCTAAAGATTGGATTAAAGTGTCTCTACCGGTGGACACCGTCGAGCGCCTCCTGGACACGGAATACCATACATATGAGCACGCGGACGGGACCCGTGTGGTTCGAGCGCCTAGGTGGTCTCTTCCGAGACATCTGCACGGACACATCGACACCGTGCAGCCGACAACTTCGTTCTTCCGCGCTCGCGCTAACAAGTACGATTACATCGACGCACCAGTGTGGGTTTCCTCGTCCTACGTTGCACCGAGTGACGAGACCCTGGGCAAAGTGTGCAACGTCAGCTCCGTGACCCCCGAGTGTTTCGAGACGCTGTACGGTACAAAAGGCTACAAGGCACAAGCGGCAGGGGAGAACCAGATCGCCTTCGCCAACTACCTGGGAGAACATCCCATCCGGACGGACCTGGAGATGTTCCTCGCCAAATACAGGCCCGAGGGGATCTCGCAGGCCCAGGACTTCGAGCAGCTCGTGCTCCAGGGCGGCCCCGGCGACTACCCCCTGACGCCCGCGGAGCTGGCGAGGGGCACCTCCAAGGAAGCGAACCTCGACGTCCAGGCGATCGCCGGCATCAACTGGGAGACGCCGCTCGTCAGCTACTCGACGGGGGGCAGCCCGCCGTTCGACCCCTCCAAGAGCACGCCCGTCAACACCAACGAGCCCTACCTCGACTGGGTCAACTACCTGCTGGACCTGGACTTCATCCCGCAGGTCATCAGCACCTCGTACTCGGACGACGAGCAGACGGTGCCCCGCGCGTACGCCGAGCGCGTGTGCGCGCAGTTCGCGGCCGTCGGCGCCCGCGGCACGTCGCTGCTCTTCGCCAGCGGCGACGACGGCGTGGGTGCCGACGGCGCCTGCGTGAGCAACGACGGCACGAACTCCACACGATTCCTGGCGGGCTTCCCGCCCTCGTGCCCGTACGTCACGGCCGTGGGCGCCACCATGGAGTTCGAGCCGGAGGTGGTGGCGCACCGGCCGGCGTCGGCGGGGCACGGCGCCTACACGTCGGGCGGCGGCTTCAGCAACTACTTCCCCACCCCCAGGTACCAGCGGGCCGAGGTCGCGGCCTACGTCGAGGGCCTGGGGGCCGCGAAATACGAGGGGCTCTACAACGCGTCGGGCCGCGCGTACCCGGACGTCGCCGCCCAGGGCCTGTACTTCGCGTACTTCTGGAACGGCACCGAGGGCACCATCAGCGGCACCAGCGCCAGCACGCCGCTGCTCTCGGGCATCGTGTCGCTCGTCAACGACGCGCGCATCGCGGCGGGCCGGCCGCCCCTGGGCTGGCTGAACCCGTGGCTGTATTCGGAGGGCTACAAGGGCCTGAACGACATCACGTCCGGCAGCGCGCACGGGTGCGGCGTCGAGGGGTTTCCGGCCGTCGAGAGCTGGGACCCCGTCACGGGGCTCGGCACACCGGTGAGTCTTTAGCCGATTCTTCGAGATGGGGGTCTTGTCGTATTTGAAAAGGCCATGAGCCGAGTTCAATTCGCTAACCAGAATCTTAGAACTTCCCGGCGCTCGTCGAGTTAGTCGGAGGGACGTTCCACAGTAGCTAGCTGATGGCTCAAGCTGGTTGCTCAAGCTAACTGAAGCAATGATTGCTGATCATTCGACGGCGGGATACCACCTAGCCTTTGTATCTCTTCTTAGAACTGCCTATTGAATGACCACATACATGGCCTTAAGCGATACGTCTGTCTGCCAGAGAGTGAATGGTAAAATGTGTTCCGATTCCGGCAGTACTTCGACCCAGATACCTTGTCCACAGTGTGCCAGACTCTCGGTACTGGAAAAACAGGAAACTTAGATAATGGTACGCGGTGATCGTGCACTCGTTAGAATCTGGATTTGGTTCGAAAATCCGGGAGATAAGTACTTCTCAATTATGGTGAAGCATGTTGCCCGGAGAGTTTGGGTCGCCGGAGGAAGGGAAAATTGGGGCGGGTTCAGCAAACTACGGAATGGGCGGCGACGTGGGAACGTTATGGAGTCAGTGCTGCGCGGATAATAGAAGGGCGACAGATGTAGAGGAATATACGCACGAATAGAGTGTAGAGGGCAGGATCGAAGACGAAGGAACTTCGTGGAGTAGGGGCACATCGACAGCCTAAAGCGGGTAGCTTCTCGCGGTCGTCGCTCGCAAAAAGAACGTGTCTACTGGTCTGATATCTGGTGAATAGGACAACAAGTAAGCATTGTTATCGTTCTATGAAACAGACTTATGCATCATCACACTCAGCAGTCAAGTGAGCATCTGATTTTACAAGCCAACAAGATCTATAAACGCCCCAAAACGTAGTTATGCAGACATGACCCCCCAGATATCCCATGTAACGCCAGCCTGGCTTACCACACCTAGGTGGCCTCCAATGCCCAAAAAGCCCATGGTAATGTACAGATGGAAAAAAAAGGTTCACCGGCACGTAAGTAAAAGAAACCCTCAGTCATCCCACTCCTCGTCGAGCTGGTCGATGAGCCGGTTCTCGGCGTCGCGGTCGCGGCTGCTCCGCGTCCTCCCGTTGGGCGACCCCGCCAGGTAGTGGTAGCCCCTCCTGCTGGGGAGGAAGCGAGCGCACGACGAGAGGGCGATGAAGAAGAGGTCCTGCGTTTCCGTGTTAGCTTTCGGCCAAAGACACCCCGGCCCCACCGAGCGCCGCCGGTAGTGGATAGGACGTACCGTGATGAAGCTCCACACGCCTGCCCAGAGCGAGTAGTTAGGTAATTGCTTCCAACCCCTGGCGTTCGAGACGGTCCGGTTGTAGAAGATGCCGCCCAGCAGGTAGACCAGCACGGCGATGACGAGGATGATCAGGAACACGGACCCCGGTCCCACGCTTCCGGGCTTGTGCGGTTCGGCGCCCGCGCACGCATGTTGCGACTTGACCTTGAATACATAGTTGCACTCTTCGGGATCGGTGGCGATGAACGAGACGGACGCGGCCGCCGCCATGGGATCCTTGTCGCAACTAAAGAAGATGGTCGCGGACTTCCGGCGGACGTCCTCGTCGTCATCGTCGTCGTGCTTTTTCAATGCGTCCACCGCGGTGCTATTCCCCGCACTCGAGCCCCCCTCGTCGTCCTCGTCGTTCTCGTAGTCCTTGTAAGCGGCACCCTCGTGTACAGCGCCCCTGCTCGTTACCCCCTCGCCGGCGCTCCGACGATCACTCTTCCTCTTATGCTTCTTCCCGCACAGCGAGCCGCCCGTGTACTGCAGCACGAGCTCCTTTCCGCGGGCGATGAGCTCGCCCGACTGCATGCCGAGGCTATAGACGTCGCCCTTGGAGACGTAGTAGGCGCTGATGTTGCGCCACAGCTCCTCCTTTACGTCGTGAACCTCGCCATCGACGGGCTCGACAACGGGGCCGCAGATGTTGAGGGTGAAGTTGGAGCCGTAGTCATGGCCCCGCGCCTTGTAGTCGACGGTGGGGGCGTTGAGCGCCGGCTTGGATCCGTCTTCCGGCGCCTTGACGGCCATGTCGGGCCGCAGGTCGTAGAAGGCGCCCGAGGTCGAAGATGCCGTGCAGGCCGTCGCAGTCGTCGTCGCCGTCGTGGCCGCCTTGTCCTCGGCGGCTGCGAGGCCTAGGAGCGCCAGCAGCGCCGGGTAGGTGGTCTGCGGTCGCATCGTGTAGCGAGGTGTGGTGAGATGACGCGGCTCGATTGGCGTCGAGGGGATATTATGAGACAGCTAGGAGGGTTCGATATATGTCCGTGAGAACCGTCGAGTAGCGCCGGCTACCAAACTAAGAGGGATGGCTGCTCATGGAAATGCGATTATTTCGGTAGGGTGTCTTTTTGGAACAAGGTGAGATGGGAATAGAGTATGGTCGGTTTCAACATTCGCGTTTCAAGCCAGCTTGTCCCTTTGGCGCTTTCCGAGGGACTCCCCTGTATGTATTCCGCTAGAGAAAAGAGGGTTGTTACATCAGCCACAACCTTGGTGGGATGCCTAGTCTACTGGGCTGATAAAAAAGATATCGGTGATCGGTGATACCTTCGTCCGTGATGCCGTCCCGCCTTTAAGGTTGTACCCAGGTACTCTCCAGTGTCTGATCAGGGCGGTTACGTAATCAGTCATGTGACTGCGTCGTAAGGACATTACTAGGCTACCTATGTATGTAGCTACTGCTAGAGAAGCCAACTTTCTTCGATCATCATCAGCCATCAATCAGTACAACAGGCTTGGCTTTATCAAGTCTCCGATCTTTTTGTCTAAACCCCTTTTGAACAACACAATCAACGGAGCGCAGGTGGAACATGTGGAAATGTGGAAATCGCGTCACTCGGAATCTACAATCCCGGGTCAACCGGGACATCCTCATTGGTGATTTCAACATTCCCCCTTGTAGACTAGCTCTCTGTGCGGAATATTCAATTGGGTATCGGCAAAGCGTCATTCAAAAAAGCTGTTGATGCCCATCCAAAAGTCCATCGTGCCATACGGAAACCAGATATCCGCCCTACAGGGAGTACGACGACGTGTTGTCCGTCGCCCAGTTCGTAACTGGAAATCGTATCACTCTCGACGATACGAAGCCGGCATCCCGCTCTGGGCATCCAAAGTCGCATTAAGAAAAACTGAGGAGGCCTTGGCAATTCTCAAGACACTACTGGCGGAAATTTCTATATTAAATACACCTCGAGGTGTTCCGCACCCGTGACAGGAAGACCACCTTCATTCACTCGCAACACTTCTTCCTTCATATTCAGTTGGGGAGGCTACTCGACGAAAATGGCCGGAAAGTCTAAGAAACCAGAGCCTAGACAGCACAGCTATGAGTTTGGCGGGCCGTAAGTAGTAGACCCCCAACCACGACATGGATCTCCTCTAGTAGTGTGGTTCGCTAACACCAGGGGACTATGTAGATTCGGCACTGCTGCCATCACCTTCGGTCTTCCTATCCTCTGCCACGTCTTCACCTTCGCCTGCAACGATGTTACCGGCTGCCCTGCGCCCTCCCTCCTGCATCCCAAGTCTCTATCTCTCGAGCAGTTGAAGGCCGAGGTCGGATGGCCCGAGGATGGCATCTGGGGATTGGCCAGCTGGAAGGCTACGTTCGGTGTTCTGGGATACTACGCTTTCAATGCCCTCCTGTACAGGATACTACCCGCCACCGAGATGGAGGGAACCGAGCTGAGATCTGGCGGCCGACTCAAGTATCGGTTTAACTGTGAGTTACTAGCACCTTGGATGCTCTCATGCCCTTACGACTACGACTGACCCCATGTTAGCTTTCGCATCCATCGTCACCACCCTCGTCCTAGTCCTCTCGGGAACTATCGCTCAGGGTGCCGATTTCCCCCTGTGGACCTTCATCACCGACAACTACGTGCAGATCCTGACGGCCAATATACTAATCGCATACTTCCTCGCCGCCTTCGTCTACGTGCGCAGCTTCTCCGTCAAGCCCGGGAACCCAGACCATCGGGAGCTCGCCGCGGGCGGCTGCACGGGTAACATGATGTATGACTTCTACATAGGGCGAGAGCTGAACCCGCGCGTGACGCTCCCTTTTATCGGCGAGGTCGACATCAAGTCGTACATGGAGCTGCGCCCGGGCCTGCTCGGGTGGATCATCCTGAACGGCGCCTTCGTCGCCAAGCAGTACCGCAACTACGGCTGGGTCTCGGACAGCATCGTCTTCGTCGCCCTCGTCCAGGCCTTCTACGTCCTCGACAGCCAGTACATGGAACCCGCACTCCTGACCACCATGGACATCACGACGGACGGATTCGGGTTTATGCTCTCCTTCGGCGACCTCGTCTGGGTGCCCTTCATCTACTCGCAGCAGACACGCTACCTCTCCACGCACCCCGTCGTGCTGGGCCCCCTCGGCATCGCCGGCGTCACCGCCCTGCTGGCCATCAGCTTCTACATCTTCCGCGCCAGCAACAGCCAGAAGAACGCGTTCCGCTCCAATCCCACCGACCCGGCCGTCGCGCACATCAAGTACATGGAAACGAAAACGGGGTCGCGCCTCATGATCTCGGGCTGGTGGGGCGTCGCGCGCCACATCAACTACCTCGGCGACTGGCTGCAGTCCTTCCCGTACTCGATACCCACGGGCTTCGCGGGCTACACGATCCTCGCCGCCGGCACGGGCGCCGAGGGCGCGGCGCGGATGCGCGACGGCCGTGAGGTCGTCCAGGGGCCCGCAAAGTACTGGGGCATGCTCTTCACCTACTTCTACGTCGTCTACTTCGCCGTCCTGCTCATCCACCGCGACCGCCGCGACGATGAGAAGTGCGCCCGCAAGTACGGCGAGGACTGGGAGAAGTACAAGAAGATCGTGAGGTATCGGATCGTGCCCGGGATTTATTAAGCGGCTCTTAATTAGGGGTTCAGGGGTCGAGGTAATGGGGAAGGGAGGGCGAAAAAGTTAGGTGATCGACGTTCTCTCTGTGGATGGGGTATGCATGGAGTTTGGCCGTGCATGTAAAATATGGTGGAGCCCGCTATCCGGGCGAAGTAATTGCCTCTACTAAGTATAGTGTGCAATAGTTTGTACAGTGCAGTTTGGTGTTCAGTTGGTGTCGTCGTGCCTCATGCCAGCCAACAGTGCGCGTGCCGGGGTCGGGATATGGAGTGCGCCAGGAGTGAGACCACGGCACTCCAACGACCGTGGCTTCGTCAACACAGTAAAGGGAACACTGGAGGAAGTGAACACGATGCCCACCAAGATACTGCCGGCCCTGTGTAAGCCTACTGAGGCTTTGGGACAACCGCCCGAATCCACCCGAATGTGTGGGGGGCCGCCCTGGCGTGTTTATGGGATTATGCGTTGGGCAGGATGTGTTCGATCCGGGAGAGAACAGCTTAGGATTATAGGGAGCAGGTGTTAGCAACCACGACACGACTTTCCTCTCCCTTCCTGCTAATACATTAACTTAACGTGCTTCATTACTTCGCCTCACCCTCTCAGCTCCTTCACTTATACTTTTTCTGCCCAGAGGTGTTATTAACGTTACACTCTCCTTCCCTGTTAGCTACTATCCACCTCGGCCACCATGCCGGGCGCCGCACCCTTCCCATCACTTCATAACTGATAGTACTTTCCTGTCAACTGATGCAAGATCTCGCGCCTGCTTTTTCCTCGTCCAGTATCACCTTACCTCAGGCGACTGAATCTCAGCTTTCCTTCACTTTCTGTCGCGCAAAGGTCGCGGTTCACTAGATACATCCCAACGGCATCTTGGTCTCACGCGAACACTGCATGCGGTAAGTGACATTTGGCGCCGGCTTCAACCACTTTCTCTTGACATTCCCGTTATGCTTGTACCGGTCCGGTTTCGAGACTGACTCGTCTCCAGCACCCACGATGCCGAATAAGCGCCAGCGAAGTCATAGATATTTATCTAGTAGCAGCTCCGGTAATCAGGGAGATTCCTCTGAGGCTGAATCGACTGACGACGCCGGAATTGCACCTGGAGCGAAAAGAACCCGAAGCACTTACTTAAAGGCTAAGGCACAATCACTGTCGACCGCAGACGCAGAGCTTGCTGCCGAAATCGGCGACCTATCCAGCAAGATCAGGCATGGCAACCTTGACCTGGTGGAGGCTTGTCGGCGACTCCATGCAATTGAAACAAAGATTGAGGCGCATGAAGACAGGCTCGAACAGTTCTATGACAACTACCCAGCAACGGCTGCTGGGTTCGGATTTCTCCCCGCCAGTACACATAGACAGTTTTGCGAGGACGTGAAGCTGGAGATAACGGCCGCCAAGGTAGGCATTCTGGAGAAGCTCCAAAAGGAGGTGGTTGCAACAAGAGAGAGAGCGTGCACCGGCATCGAGTCACTGAAGAAAGAGGTTGAAGCAATCAAAGCATCCCAGATGTCTCCTGAAGCAATCGAGAAGGTCATCACAGAAACACAGGCGGTCCAGGCAACCCGGCAGCTTCTAGTGCTACAGAATGGCATTGCAGTGTACAAAAATGGGTCCGACACCACATCCCACGGTCCACAACCTATCCGATACATTTCGGACCACTCGCAGGCCGAATCGAAGAGGGTTTACGCCTGGAACTTCGCTGAACACCTCAAGGCACTTGATCTCCGGCCCCCTTATGGCGCATGGCACTGGCAGAACGTTTCACGGCAATTCCATTCGTACCATCTTTGGCGAAACGACCGCTTGAACTACGTGTTGCGCGATGGTATGCAGCCATTATGTGCGCAAAGACACGAGCGAGGGTATCTACATGACTATAGTGTCAAGGATAAACTCAAGTCATTGGCCCTCCGATTCTATAGCCAGACTGTGTTGGAGCTAGAGATACGGGAGCCGTCACATATTCAGACGCTAGTTGCATTACCAAAGTACGTTACGTTCCTCGGAAAGCTATTTGGAGCCTTCTCTGGTTCTAAGGGGGGTCGTCCTCCATACGAGACATCAGCGAACAATCTTTGTCTCGTAATGGACGTTACGAAGCCATCCAAGTCAGTCTGGCTCGTATACAGGTACGAGTTCAGAGAAGGGGGTAACATACTGGAGTACGAGTTTCACCAAGACAAGACAATGTTCCCTACGATGGAGAAGGAATTCGATTTGGCGCTTGTGTGCGAGGACATTCGCGATTGGGAGGGACCAAATGGCAGCTGCAAATTACCGCACTTCAACAACGAGAAGGTGGAGGATGCAATGCGTCGAACTGCATGCCGTGTGAAACCTGTTTTCACCAGGCCTAATCTAGACGATCTCCTAGTCGCCATTGAGGAAGGTTGGGCAGGACATGGTGATGGCCTAAACTCCGCTAACGCAGATTGATTGATGATAAGGCATAACACGACAGGAATTCTGTCGTATTTGGAAGGATTCCCTCGGATTTATTCTTTGATTATTATGCGCTGCCTTTTGACAAGCCACCTCACAAAATCATGGGGCATTATGAGTTGCCATAGCATAGACATATGAGCTATATCTTAAGCACATAACGAATGCCTTACTTTAACTTGCCAATGGGAGTCTTTACAACTTGGACCTGGTTCGACGTTGGCCACCCCAATGGACAGGGCGCTAGCTGGATCCTTGTTGAGTAAGAATGCGAAGCTTGGATGTCCCAAAAGGGGCACATAGGTACAGTAACTAACATTAGGTTAGGGGTGGGTACGAGTTTGCAGTAAGGTTGGATCACCGCTATGACTCATAAAGATTTAGGTGTCACTTATAATAGTGCGACACATATAATGTCCGCGGGAAAGCAAAAACAGCAGTGTTTAATGGTGAGTAGCTATTAAAACGACTGTATGCTCGCGTATACCTCAGCTGCCCCTTTTTGGGTCTCGGGCCGCATCCTGGCATAGGCTTGCCGGCAGGTATTGCGGCATGCTTCACTTGGCGTCCAATCGCTTTCATGATAATGAGGATTGCCGTCTAAAGGTAGGTGTGACGGAAGGTTTGCACGGCATCACCTGATCTGACCTTACTAGCTGGAAGCTAAAGTAAGGACCAGATCTACGTGTTCCTATAGTCTTCGTCCTAAGAGTGTTTTAGTTTCGGACTTTTAGATACATTCCTCGTAAGGCACCTAGAATTTGTTGGGAGCTCTTGAGAATTTTAAGGGGCGAGGGGCCGGCCGTGTAATGTTGTCCTTCGGCCCGGCCGCATTAGGCGCAATCAGATGCTTTCCCCTGAGTTTTCGCCTGTGGCCTTTTTGGTATCTTCTTAAGCATTTTAAGTTAGGGTTTGGCTAATTATCCATCAACCACATTACTAGGTGTTTTCCTCCACAACCTTCTAGAATGGTTGTTCCGTCCACAATGTATATTGCCTTCATGGTCCAAAGTGCATATAACGAAATGCCCTAATAAACGCCATCTCATGTGGCACTCCTCTTGTGGACTACTCAGAAGTCCTCCTACGGCATCAAATTAGGGGCAAAGGTCCGAGTCGCCGTCACCCTATACACACATCCTATGATCAGGTCATTAATTGCAGTCTTCCTCTGACCTAATTACCCAATCTATGGAATAATCTGGACTAGTCAGATACAGACCAAGGTTTTACTAAAGCTGTTGAGACCTCCTAAGAGTTTCCGTAGCCTCACAAACACCTTAAATTGCCACACTTAAACTTAACCATGTAGACCTAATGGCAAGCCACATTCCATTGGATTCTGTCCTTGAATAATAGTTGTTTTCTGCAAGTGAGTCACCTTTTCTTTCTGCTGGCAGACAGGTTCTATTGCCTACACCGCCCATGGGCCACACCGCTTTCAGAATATATAAACAAGCTGTGCTCCCCTGCCAGGTCCTCGATTCTCTTCCTTCACCATCCTCTTTCACCGTCCTCCTTCACCATCCTCTGTCACCACCCTCCTCCGCCATCCTTCCTCCTTCGCCATCCTCCCTCCCCTTCCCAACACTTGATCGCTTGACCATCACTCTATTTATCACCCTTCCCTCCTTTCACCCTCCTTTCTACTTCACCATCATCCCCTTCTCGATCCTCGCTTACCATTCTTCCTTCACCGATCCTGCAGCATACTCATCCTACCACATTTCCCTTGCTTCTCTCACACTCACTTCCAATTTCGACCCTTCATCATCGTCCCTCCTTCATCACCTTTCCCCTCCTACCCCCCACTCCTCAGCGTCCTTCATCGCCTTTCCTCCCTTCACCCTTGCCTCCCACCACGCCTCCGTTGCCTCTTTTCCTACTCGCTTCCATTCCTTTCCACCACACTTCCCTTCAGTCTTCCCTCCGACCTGTTCCCGCACTTCTCCCTGCACATCTCTCCCACTACCTTGCACCCCTCCGCCCTGCACTTCCTCCCACTTCATATCCCTCTAGTTTCCCGTCACTTCAGACCAGCTCCCCGGCATGAGCTGTAACAAAACTGTCATTTCTCTCTCCTCCCTTCCCGGGCATGAAGAAAACTGCCACGGTCCTGGGTGAGCTGACCTCCTAAAAATCTGCCCCGGCTGGCCGCCGTTAAACCGTTCGTTGCTGGGCAAGTCAAATCAGCTGCCTCCTCCTTGGCATAGAGGATAAACTGCTACCCTCCTTCGGCATGAGCAGAAACAGGCCGCGATCTAGGTTATCACTCCGTGTCTGATCTACTTCTCTGGGCATCTGATCTTTTGATCTTCCGCATCCTGACATTTCTGACATATAACATCTGCTATCTACCCACACTTATATGATTGGCCATCTAATGGGCGATGAAATCGGACTCTGCAACCTCCCCGCGGTATCGCCCGGCAAAACCTGTTAAACAGGGCCGATGCAGAGACGTCTTAGAGTTTCCATGCCTTGCTCCCTCTTGGCAGCTAGCCTCATCAGTGATATCATCACTAGGTAGTCTTCAATACATTCATTCAAGCCACTATCAACACGCATTTGCGACTCTTTCCTCTGTGACTCGTCTGTGATTAACTTGCCAGAAGGATGTTAATGTCCGCTTATATCTAGTACGAGCAGTTGGTACAGCGGTAACCGCTTGCCGACGGATACTAGCTGATAGAATTATCGTAAATGCATTCACGGCCACAGTTACTACCAATTTATTTTACCACCGGATCAGTCTTGTCCAATTATCGCCGCATCTCCGTGCCAAACATGATGCTGATTTATACATAGTCATGTTCACATGTTAATAGCCATCCAGATGTGGTCATTAGGAGCCGTATCTAGGAGCTGTTAGCATTTATATCCGCCCTCTGAAAGTGGATGTTAGAGGGACATCACAGCTGTGGAGGCTCACATGCGCTCCGATGCGCACACGGAACGCCCGCGCGG